>JASPKZ010000541.1:0-124184 GCA_030220185.1 Diploptera punctata
TGGCATAAATGAGCTGAAAGACAAAATTCGTTATTTCGAATTATCCGTGCTGCTGCTCTGCTTGCCCGGGAATCTACTTATCCTGATATTCTTGGCAACAATGAAAAACAAAAATGGTTATTGTGAGTTAGCTGTAAAGATAAACACATTCTGTCGCAGACTTTTTATAGAGTTTTTTGAGATATTCAATTCTGTGTAAATTAATTTGGTGTATTTTTTATGGTTTAGGCAGAGTAAGCAATTTAAGCGTGCAAAAAGTCACTTATATTTTACTTTTTCACTGCAAAGGGCGATTTTTAAGGGTGAAGGACGTGTGCATTAAAACCCTCTTATAGTCTATAACCTTCCCGGGAAAATCCTGAACATTTTACAAAAAGTCCCATCACAATCGGATGAACGGTACGGCAGTGTACGCTTGTCCGGGAATCTATTTCCCGATCTTCTTGGTATCAATGAAAGACAAAATGGCTATTGTGAGTTATCCGTAAAAGATAAACATATGCTGTCGGAGACTTTTTTTAAATTTTTTTTGAGATACTCAATCCTGTGTAAATTAAGTTTGTGTATTTGTTATGCTTTACACAGCGTAAGCCATTTAAGCGTGAAAAAAGGATGTATTCACTTTTTCACTACAAATGATTTTTAAGGGTATAGGAGTTGAGTATCACAACTCTCTTATAGCCTATGTTCATCCCGGGAATCTCCTGAATATTTTGCAAAAACCCCATCAAAATCGCATCAACGGTATGGCCGCGCATAAAGTACAAACAAACATTGATTTTCATATATTAGATTGCAATGACTATTTAACTCATGCCCCAAATGGGAGTCAATAACCAATCACGTTTCAATGATTTCTGTATTACAACCAATCAGAGTCGTGTTTCACGAAATATTTATCAGTGTCGTATTTACCATATTAAAGAAAGCTCCTCCTTTTTAATATTCTGAACAAGTCTGACCATTATTTTGCAGTGACTGAGCCTATAAGAAATACGGCTACAAGATTGTATATATAGTGCATAGATGTCAACACACAGCGCTTGCAGAAGCTAATATAAAAACATTTGTAACAATTTATTATACCACCAAAAAAGGAAACCACTGTTTTCACTTTCTTAAATGTATTTTTTCCCAGGTAATAATCCAGAAAAAATAATTGTCATATGTACATCATACGACATCAGAAATGAATTAATATACAGTTTGATGCGTTTCATTTTTTCTCCACTAGAGAGCATTCTTATAATATTGCGTTCCTTTGGCAATAAATAGTATGATCTGGTTGCAGTGATAAACAAAAGAAGCAGATGAAGCGTACCTATCGCTTCTCATTTGTTTTCAAACATCGCCGTTTACATTAAATATATACATATTTTAAAATAACTATAGTTAAATAGTGATTTGTGAGTAAACAGCTTAATTTTATTCGTTAAATAGTCCTAACAAATGCCACGCTTGATTTCCAAATTCTCTAGATAAATTCACTCCTCACTTCGTGAGACGTGAATTTTTCGATAATTTGGAAATCACTCGTGGCATTACTTATGATAATTTTATATACAAACAACATTTTATACGATAATAATCTTACTTATTAAGTACAACCTCATGATGTTACTTCCTACTGTATTTTCATAACGAAGTCATTAATATAACCATCCGACGGATAAAAAAGAACGGAATTCGTTAGCAGTGCTATAGAATCAATGTTATGTTTATGGCTGCATTTTATCGTATTATAAGACACGTGATTTACAATCCAGACTTCATCTAAGCTAGCAGTAGTACAGATTCGGATAAATGTGACGTTAGTATTGAAACTGCCGCCCATAAACATATTGCAAAAAAAGGGCCCAAAGCAAAATACGAACCACAACACTTTATAAGCACGTTTATTATCTTTTGAGAGATGTTTCCTGCATGAATAAAACTGGACATATATCATTCATTTCAGTTTAGAGGGCGGTGAAAATGTTTCTTTGTCACCTATTTTTTTCTAGTTATTTACTGCTGTAATAATTCCTTTATCATATATATGATTAGTGCTCTTGAATAAGTCATAAATTTGTTATTTTCGTTACCTACTTTTTTAAAATAGGGCATAATATTTATTGCACATTGATGAAATATATTTCGATGTTTCATAATATCTATTATTGAAGTGGGATAATTGCCCCTGCTTCTCTCTTACGATAGCCAACTACCAAAGTGATACTTCTGTAAGATATGCTCTTTATTTTTTTCTCTTTTTGTTCTTCTTTATTCTCCTTTATTATTGTGATTATTCCTCTTCTCTTTATTCTTCTTCTTGTGTTCTGTATTCGTATTTTTTTTTTGGATTTAATATATGTATATACATTTCGATGATATAATTAAATTTGACATTTAGCAATTAAGGCCGCATATTTATATATCTGTACATTAGCGGGTAATGGCATAGATAACACTAGCTGCTAGCCTCACATCCATATATAATAATGACAAATATAGATGATCTTCAACCGCAAAGGATTTACGTGTGCAAATAAAGCATTTTTTTTTTAATCTGGAACCGCTAATCTTATTGTACTACCCAAATTCCTTACGATTCTGGGCCCCGTATTGACCACAATTTAATGAGAAAGTGTCATCCCCCAATGGACTAATACGAGCATAGGTCCCATAGTTTCGCCCGAAACATAAATCTCGGCTGTATCTCGGGACACGATCACACGCGCACGCACGCACGCACATACACACATATACACACACATATATAAACATAAATATAAATAAATATATATATTTCTTCTTCTTTATGAAATTAGGCCTTTCAACCTATTTTCATATCAAGTCGGATTTAATGAATCTTCCCATTTAGTAAATGGGCGTCCAACACTTCTATGACCTATTAGTACATGCAAAACAGTCTTCTCAATAATACATTCATTAAATCGCGTAAGAAATTGTCTGCCATTCGCTCTTAGGAAAATGTTAGTAGAAACACTTGCAATGCCCCATTTTGATTATTGTGACACTCTATTTACAGAAATAAATATTATTTTCACTCAAAGACTTCAACGTGTTCATAATTCTTGCGCACGTTTTATTTGTGCTATTCGCAAATTTCACCATGTTACACCGTCCCTGGAACAATTATCGTGGCTTCGTCTAAGAGATCGTAGAACTGTCCATTCCCTATCCCTTCTCTATAAAATCCTTCACACATCATCGCCTAATTATTTATCACGCCGCTTCATCAAACTATCCGACACACATAATCTTGACACTCGATCCCATCAGCACATTGTCCTTTATATCCCTCCTCATCACACTGTATATTATTCATTATCTTTTACGGTCTCACTTACCAAAACATGGAATTCCCTTCCGACCTATGTCAGAGACAGTCAAACTATAACATCCTTCAAAAACAAATTAAAAAATTATATAATAACAAACTAACTCATACACCTCACTGATAGTATTCTTTTAACAATTAATAAATTTAATTATCTATGAAAATAATATTAAGAATAACAAATATGTTTATTTGTTTTGTTTTAAATATTGTACAAACGTAAAATTAGTTTTCTATATCTCATTATTTTTCTTTGTTTTTATAAACATTAGACAGGGGCAATTTAATATGTTTTGCTTGTATACACTTTATTATTAGTTTTAGTCTTAATTTTAACTAACATTAACTGGTTGCATTATAGATCGTAATACAATAGATATTATCTTTTTGATCAAATATTTATTTAGTATTTAATATTAGAGTTCATTGTGATTGTTATATTCTGATGTAATATATGTTTGTCCTGGTGAGTGGAAGAGAAGGCCACTTGGCCTTAACTCCACCAGGCTAAATAAATAAATCTAAAATAAATCTAAAATTCTAATTTGTACTTTAGTAACAGCGGGGGGATTCTATCTAAAGGCATTCTTTTAACCAGAGGGAAAACGCCCAGTTGTTAGACCAAGAATGAAGTGTGAGAATAAGATTAACTATGATTTGAGGGAAATAGATTATACAAGGGATGATCGGAAGACATTAGCTCAGGATAGAGATCTATGGAGAGCTTATGTCCGCACGGCCATGAACCTATGGGTTCGATAATGCCAGTGAGTTAGTTAGTTATTTAACATGTAGAATATTTCATCATCATCATCTGCATTCATGGATTAGGTCTGTTGACCCGTTCCGACTTCAGCCCATCTCTTTCTAGGTCTGCCCACATCTCGGGTGCCTTTAAGGTTTGTATTTTGTTATTGTTTTTAGATATCTATCTTCATTCATTCTGTCTATGTGTTGCTTCCATTTTTGTCTATATGTATCCATTTTATCAGTTATTGCAAATATTTCAAGTTCCTGTCTTATTTCTGTGTTCTTGATTCTGTCTTCCTTAGTGAGCACCCTTTAACAGATCTCAAAAATTTCATTTCTGCCGCCGCGTTATCCTACTTAGATCTTGTTTTTTATGTATCCAGGCTTCTGAACCATAGAGCAGTGCCGGTACTGCCAACATTTTATAAATTTCAATTGGGTCTCTCTTGTTGTTTTGTTATTTAGTGATCGTTTTATCGTACCACATATTCCCTGGAATTTTGTTATTTTATTATTTATATCATTATCATAATTAAATGAAATGTCACATCCTAGATAATTGAGATGGTTCACCTGTTCTATGATTTTGTTTCCTATTACTATTTTCGATCTGATTTTATTTTTCCCTTGGAATGCCATTACCTTAGTTTTTTCTATGGATATTTTGAGATTATATTGTTCACATATATTATGTAATTTAAAAATATTCCTCTGAAGTTCGTCTTCTGTATTTGCTATTATTACCTGGTAATCAGCGTATAATAATGTTTTCAAGTAGTGTGTTTTATCTAATTGTATTCCTTTATTTGTTTCTTCGTTCCATTTTTTATTATATCATTGATGTATAGGTTAAATAAAACTGGAGAGATACTGCATCCTCCTTGTTTAACTCCTTGATTAGTATGCATTTTATTTTTACTTACTTCATTTCTAGTTTTTATAACAAAATTTGTGTTCCAGTACAAACTCTTTATAGCTGCTATTAAGTGTTTCGGAATTCCTTTTTCTTTTAAAATTGTCCAGAGTTTTCCTCTGTCTACTTTATCAAATGCCTTGACAAAATCAATAAAAGCTATGTGGAGAATATTTACATCCATATTATCGTATATGTATTCTACCGATAGATGACAATCTTGTGCAGCCTGACATCCTAACATAAGAAGGTGACAGAGGAAGTTACGTCAGGGATCCGAGTCACGCAAGACTGTCACATGAGTATCTCAGGTCACGGCTACACTTCACCGTGTGAAAATAAACTACAATTAAGCTTTGATGTTACGAAAGTAAAACAACCAGTTCAAGGTGCAATTTTACTTTTTTTTTTACCTTAAAAACTGAATTTTAACTTCACGATTTTATGTAAACTGTGTATTATTAAGTAGGGCTGCAAATTACAGTAGCTCTTGAAGGCTGCATAAAATTGTCCAAAGTAGAGCAAGTTCATTAGAGATAGATATGACAGTATTTATACAAAGGGAATCAGCTGTGGTGGAGGTAAAGAGTAACACGTAATAATAATAATAAAACATCTCTGATTCTAATTGTTTAACGTTGTTAATTTTTTTGTAGTAGCATAATTAAGATACCCTTGTCCAGCGCTGTGGTCTCGAGGTAGCGTGCTGCCTTGTCACGCAGCGGGTCCGGTTTCGATCCCCGCTCGGGACAAGTTTTCTGGGTGAGGGTTTTTTTTCGGGTTTTTTCTCACCTGTAAGACAAATGTCAGCATACTTTAAGGCCCAAACGGTCCCCGAACATCATCATCAATATCATATTCACCTCATTAGATTAAGTTTAGGTTTAAGGCCTCTCCTGGCGCATCATTATCCATCGTCATCACCTATCATATCATTGGGGCAGCGTACCCCGCCTTCCAGGCGCCCCAACCTGAGAAGTGGGTTACTATACGCCAATGCCAGGAGTGAATACTTGAAATGTCGAATGGCATACAGGAGGCATTGAAAAGAAAGAAAAAATAATTCGTTTAGCATTTAAACATCTACATATACAACATGTTAACAGTCCAATTTTGGACCTTAGCCTCTCCTTTATTATGAGTTATTCGACCAAGTTATTTTTTCCTAATGCCACCAGGTTGTCTTTTATGGCATTTCTGGCTTTCTCCCCTGGCATTGGTGGAATTATAATCCATTTCTTAGATTGGAGTACCTGGAAGACGGAGTTACGTTACTCCGATGAAATGATGGGTGATAAATAGGGCTGAAAAAAGGTATGGGTATGAGGATAGTAACTAATTTCTATACACATTGTTTACAAAATGCGTGTCTTTGTCGAGCGTCTCCACTGCCTGCTCGGAGCGGAGAGTGTGTATGTTCGACTCTCCTCAGTAATATATCTGTTTACTTGACGTGTGGTTGTATCATAATACCGAAACAAAAATTGTGCAAAGATGAGTCCATTCATACACAAAGCGGACTGTACTAGAAGGCTGTCCCAAATAGCGCGTGTCACAGTGCAGTTTGTAAACACAGCGGTCTAAGTACGATGCAGCCTAGCCTGTAACCCATACTTTTTTCAGCCCTTGTGTTAAATGATAATGAAGCGCCAGGAGAGTTCTTAACCTAAACTTAACCTAAATTCCAGACCATAGGAACCACAGAATAATTCCCTTTAAGAAAAAACTTTACCTAATCTTTTCTTCTTCTTCTTCTTCTTCTTCTACTTCTTCTTCTTCGCTTCATGATTTAGGCAAATTGCCTGTTCCGCCTCACAGTTTTTCTGTCCATCTCTTCACTGGCCTTTCTACATTCCTTGAACCTCTTGGCTTGTAGTTAAATGCTGCTTTTGATAATCTTGTTACATTCATTCTTTCTACTTGTCTAATTCATTTCTCTCTATAGTCTTTGATTTTATCATTCAGTGGATATATATTTGACTCTATTCTTAGATCCTCATTCTTTATCCGATCCAATCTTGTGCAGCCGTTTGTTGTTTTAGGAAGTTCATTTCTACGCTTTGTATTGTATTTTGTAATGTTTTGGTCATTACCGAAGTTTCGCTCCCATAAAGTAATACAGAAACTGCCAATGTTTTATAAAACTTCAATCTAGTATCTCTTGTTTTGTTTTTAATTGTTTATGTAAACTTCCGCATATCATTTGAAAACCTAATCTTTCTTCTGATTCAA
Source organism: Diploptera punctata (assembly GCA_030220185.1). NCBI lineage: Eukaryota > Metazoa > Arthropoda > Insecta > Blattodea > Blaberidae > Diploptera > Diploptera punctata. The sequence goes on from JASPKZ010000541.1 coordinate 7,239, forward strand.
ATTCACTTTTCATTGTTACAACAGTCTATCCTACCAGAATTTTTCCATTCCAATTATAACGGAGAATTTATCATGAAGTGGTTGGCGTTACTTAGAAAAAGTCAGGTAATTGGCCGAACTGTATGATTGCAAGAAAAGTTTAGAAACAAGATGCGTATGGAATTGCCTTGAAAGCTATCATAATTAATAGTAAATCAGCACATTCATGTAGAGTGTATGTTTATTAAAAGCGATAAATATCACTTTGAAGCACGACTACATACATTACTTTCGTGGTTCATAATTCAGCTTTAATAACGTGATATGGTTCAATTTATTACAAGTTAGCAGTATTCAATACTCAGTTCCAACTTGGTTTCATCTTTAGAAAAAGCTTCCTGTAATGAGGACATATTTCACACTAACATGGCTACACAATTTAAACTTATAAAATTGATACGTATAAGGTTCAGTCTTCTTCTACTTGATTAAAACTGTTTTAATTCTGTAGGCCCTTAGGAACCGGTTCCTTCTTCAGCAGAAGATTGTTGGACCACCTTTATTTGGTGGGTGTTTTACATCATCTTAATTTTTAATGTTTATAATTTTATATAAATGTATATTGAAACTCAAAGCATTTTTGTTTTCATTGTTGCTGTTAATTAATCTGTCACATGTTGGACAATAATGACATAAAACAAAATGGCGACTCCTCAGCAACGAGCACAGGCTGTTTTCCGGTATGCACAGACGAAGTCTGATATGTTCCGTTGAGGTATTATTCAAAATTAATGTATAAAATTATGGAATATTCACCTGAAAGGTCTGTTTTCTCGACTTTATTACTTATTTAACTGTAGCGCTTTCAGGACTAGTCCCATTATCGGCAGGATTCAAAACTGGTGTTTCCCTGAAGATCTGGTAGAGGGGGTTACATGTACTGGGTTCGTTTTCGTTTATCAGATGGTCGTTGTTGTGAACTGCTTTCAAAATTTCCATCTCCTCGAGTACGTTTATCTTCGCTGGATTATTTTCTCTGTGCATTACTGTTATGGCATCGTATGTTAGATACTGAAAACACCCTAACAGTAATGCACGGAGAAAATAATCCAGCGAAGATAAACGTACTCGAGGAGATAGAAATTTTGAAAGTAATTCACAACAACAACTATCTCAGAAACGAAAATGAACCCAGTACATGTAACCCCCTTTTCCAGATCTTCAGTGAAACACCAGTTTTGAATCCTGCCGATAATGGGACAAGTCCCGAAATAACTAAGAAAGTTGAGGAGACGGACCTTTCAGGTGAATATTCCATAATTTTATACTTCAATAATTACAGTGCAAAGAAATTACCGGAGAGAATATGGAGGAAATGCACCTGATTGAAAAACTATTGAGGCATGGCTTGAGACGTTTCTGGCGACTGGAAGCGTTAAAAAGGAATCAGAAGGTGCTTATACACGTGTTTCAGAAGAAACTTGAAATTGTTCGTGCTACTAATAGTGCACATATAGATGTGTTTTAGTGTGTGGCAATGAAAATTCTTTGCGTTTCTGTTTCGTTTAATACCGGCCTCATTTAATAATTCCTCATACTTTGTTAGTTCATCATCAGCATAGTACATTCACGAATTTAGGCCATTTGTTGACCTGTTTCGGCCTCAAAAGAAACACCATCCAAAAGTATTTTGAGTGGACGTCCTGGTCTTCTTCTTCCTGCAGGTTGATATCTCAACATTTGTTTATGATTAATTAAAATATGGAAGGTTTGAATGGGACACTCTGTATATTGAACCTATATTTGTATATTTGTAGTGCTTGATTGGAAAAATTAATGATTTTGTTAATACAGTATTACATTATTCTTATGAATGAAAATATTGGTGTCCAAAGTGTCAAGGATTTCTAAACCTAACATTTGGGTGGAGAATGGGTTCTATTTAACGAAATTAGGCATAAGAAGAGCATATATATATATATATATATATATATATATATATATATGTATCCATGCATAATAATTCTGCCGAGGGCAGGTCTTTCACTGCAATCATAGCATTTTCATGCTATGCTTGCAGCTTTGCCAGGGAATTGTAGATGTGGTAGCTTCCCGTTGCTTTCCACACCGGTGAAGGATGATGATGATGATAATAATGATAAGGATGATGATGCCATATGATTTCGGGGTCCATTTGGGCCTTAAAGTTTTCCTGACATTTGTCTTACAGGTGAGGAAAAACCCGATAAAAACCTCACCAGAAAAACTGCCCCGACCGGGGATCGAACCCGGGCCCGCTGCGTGACAAGGCAGCACGCTACCTCGAGACCACATCGGTAGGCTATATATTTTCATTCATAAGAATAATGTAGTATATATATAACCCTGCCAAAATAAATCACACACACACACACACACACATATATATATATATATATATATATATATATATATTAAAACTCCTGGAGCGATAGGCCTATAAGGCCCTTAGCCTATCAGCCGGTGCTGACCTCACATTCACATGTGGTAATCACAGAGACAAACTATCATCCTGCTAGTGTAATGGTGATAAGTGGTCATCATGTCGGGTCTCCCAGCCGTTGTAACCGATAACCTGGAGCCGTTACTATTTGTAGCTACACAAATTCCTCACGCTGCTGGGATGGCACCGGTCCCATACTGACAGAAAATCCTTGAGAAAATTTCTTTCCTCATGGGAACTCGAACCAGCGCAAGTCCAAACCTTCTATAAGTTTGTGGAAATTTATAAATACCTGGACAATGTCTGATAAATAAGTTAATAGTCCTAGCCTATTTGGAGCCTTCAGCGAGAAAATTGCTGGACAGTTGATACTAGAGTCAATCTGACAGAAACAAAGCAATCATGATGGTTCATGCGCAAAGTACCTAACACGTACTTATCCCCCTCTCTCCCCAAACCGTGGCGTGCTTTCTTTTCTGCACCATCAATATTATGTTATTATTTGAAATTGTTATTATTAGTCCTGTGTTGTTATTCTCTCACCCACATTTCCAATAAATACTTTCCATCATCCACACGAATAAAAATAAGAACAAATAATTTGATTGCCCGAATTCTGTCTTAATGTTCTATCCGGGCATCATTCATCGTGACTACGTAAATTACGTCATTGGTTTTCGTGGAAATGCCCGTGATCGTGAGCACACTTCGTGTTAGTACGTATGAGAATGGTACATATCCATCAATTACAACTGTAAACATCTGGGAAATCTATCTTCACATTCAGACCGACACTAATGGACATCATACAATCGTGCCGTACGTAAAAGGAAAAGATTCGAACACTATTCCAAATACGCTGTTTTATTCCTCAAATTTCATCCAACACATCTCGGTTTATCATTGTTAAAAAATCGTTCCCATATCCCTGGATATAGCTATTTTATGTACTAACTAACTCGCTGGCACTATCGAACTGGTAGGTTCATGGCCGCGCGGACATAATCTATCCATACATCCCTATCCTGAGCTAATGTTTTCCAATCATTCAGTGTACAAACTACTTCCCTCAAATCATAGTTAATGTTATTGTCCCACCTCATTCTTGGTCTACCAACGGGCGTTTTCCTACAAGAAGCTCCCATGCACGTCTTTCTTTCATCATTCGTGCTACATGTCCTGCTCATCGCAGTCTACGAGACATAACAGTTCTTATTCAATCTGGCTTCCTACAAAGACCATGTAGTTTTCTCCATTCAGATGTCAGTTCATCTTATGGACTATATTTTATTTATTTGAGGATTCTGGCGCAATTAAAAGTATTCAACTATTTAAAAAATAGCAAAAGAAAAAACAAAGAGCACAATTTAAACTTTTAATATAAAATTGATATTTGTAAAGTTAATTCTTCCTTGACTTGATTGAAACTTTCAAAATTCTGTCGGCCGCGGTGAAATAGGGGTTATGACTGTCCCAAGCCAGATTGGAAAAGGCTGAGGAGCAGTAAGTGCTCCTTATCCTGGGTACAGATAATGCTGCCTTGCAGTTCGTCATTGGTTTTACTAAGTCTGGAGGAAGAAATACTTGTCCAAAAATCACCTGTCCTCCAGGTTCGGTGTTGACGCATCAGGCCAGCTCCCTGTCCTCCAGGTTCGGTGTTGACGCATCAGGTCAGCTCCCTGTTCATCATGAAAAGTAGCATTGCTAAAATACTTGAAAGAATTAAAGCCGGAGTTACTCAGAAAAACATTGCAATGGTGTCCACCTGGAAGAAGAAAGAAAGGAAGATCTCGAAACTCATGGATGCATGAAATAAGTACTGGAATAAGAACAAGAGGACTGGAGGACATGGAGTTGATGGATAGGGACGAGTGGAGAAGAAAAATAAAACTTTAGCCACAGAAAGATGTGCAGACATGAAATTCTATATATAAATAAAAATTATTGTTATTATTATTATTATTATTATTATTATTATTATTATTATTATTATTGTAATTCAACAAAAACTTAGAACAAAAACTTATGTCGATGGATATGGATTTCTTGAGGAGAGCAACAAAATGTTCAAATATAGAAGAAAAAATTAGAAATACTGCCATACTAGGAAAAATGAATATTAGGTATTCAATAGTAGATGATATAAGATACAAGCAATTAAATTGTTATGGACATGGACGACGAATGGAAAAAGAAAGGTTACCCAGAAAAAACATTGGAATGGTGTCCACCTGGAAGAAGAAGGAAAGGAAGACCTCGAAACTCGTGGATGGAAGAAATAAGAACTGGAATGAGAACAAGAGGAACTCTAGGATATTGAGTGGATGGATAGAGACGAGTGGAGAAGAAAAATATAACTTTAGTCACAGAAAGATGTGTAAACATATATCTGTATATAAATAAAAATTATTATTATTATTATTATTATTATTATTATTATTATTATTATTATTATTATGTCCACCGCTGTGTGTCTCGGGGTAGCGTGCTGCCTTGTCACGCAGCGGGCCCGGGTTCGATCCGATCCCCGGTCGGAACAGTTTTTCTGGGTGAGGTTTTTATCGGGGTTTTTCATCACCTGTAAGACAAATGTCAGGAAAACTTTAAGGCCCAAACGGTCCCCGAAATCATATGGCCATGGCAATCGTCATCATTCATATTCATCTTAGGTTAAGCTTAGGATTAGGGATTCTCCTGGCGCACCATTATCATCACCACCCATCATATCATCGGGGCAACGTAACCGCGCCTTCCAGGCGCCCCAACCTCAGAAGTGGGTTACAAGTATGCCATGCCAGGAGAGAAACCAGGAATGTCGAAAGACAAACCTGGGGCATTTGAAAAAATATATTATTATTATTGTTATTGTTGTTACTATCTATCCTGTACAACTCCCAGGAGTGTGTTACAGGAATTTTGATTCTTCGTAACGTTTGACGTTGTATCAACTATTTCGCGTGGAATAAAAAATGGCAATTGACCTGAAATCGTGGTATAAAAAATATAATGTAGGTCTAAAATAATAAATGAAAAGTCAGTAAAATAAATTGGTGCAAATTGAGAATATCCGAACATGAAATAAACGAGCTATAAATGTCCTGTAATCATTGAATTTTGCATGCAACGGTAATCATCGCTGATTAGGTTAATCAGTTGAGCATTATTTATTTTGTGTTTTATTGTTTAGTAATATATCTGTAAGACGGTAAACATTTGCACAGAAGTAAGTCTAATTTCTTGAAATATAAATGTCACTTAATTTTAATTTAACTTAAGTGTTTAATAAATCACTTATTTTATTACACAGCAAATCCACTTTATTTTAATTCTGCGATAAAATTAGTAATGTTTGGCATGTTGCCTCAAGATATCTCAAAATATTTAAGTAATAAACGGCACCAAACTTTGAAACAAGACCGATGCCTTTGATATAATTAAGGTTAACAATTTGTTTTATTGTAAGATTTCGTCGTCTTTCTACAAAACTGTTTTAAGAATGCTGCTATACCTAAATTCCTGCGGTGTTGTACGTTTTTTTATTTGCATATATGCTACAACCCGAGTTTCACCAATGGTATATCACGGAATATTTACAGTTTTACAATTGTTCAATTATTGTTCTAGTTGTTCTTGCAGTTGACGGAAGATCCTCGTAAGAAATTCTGCAACGTTGACTGTGTTAAAGTGGAACTTCAGAATATTTGGCGGAGTAGCAATTTGTAGTATCGCTGGTCGATCTCTGGAGAACTTGTTGCATTCAGTCATGAGATGGTGGGCCATCTGCAGTGATTTTTCTGGGCAGTTGCAATAAGGTGAAGTAGTTTTGTTCATTTTGTGTAGGTAGGATTTAAATAGTCCATGGTTGGTGAGAAATTGTTGTTAATAAGTTTAAACAGTCATTTTAACCCTGGAGAAGACTGCACAACAGTGAACCACATGGTATAAGAAGCCATATATAATGAGAACAGTTAAGTCTCATTGACTGCGATGTGTAGGACATGTGGCACGAATGGGGAATGAAAGGCGTGCATGGAAGCTTCTTGTAGAAAACCTGAGAGAAATCGCCCAGTTGGTAGACCAAGAATGAGATGGTAGAATAACATTAACTATGATTTGAGGGAAGTAGATTGTACAGGGGATGATTGGAAAACATTAGTTCAGGATAGGGATGTATGGAGAGCTTATGTCCGCCCGGCCATGAACATACTGTTTCGATAGTGTCAGTGAGTTAGTTAGTTATATTCATTTTAACACTCAAATTGACGATGTATTTTATAGGATACAGTGGTTTAATATAGGCCTATGTAACATTTTAATAAAACAGAACAGAAAAGAATTATTAGAAATTACTTACATTTGCGTTGAATTGGGCAATGTGCAGTTGTAAAAGTCCGTCAAACAGGAATTTCGTAAACTAAGCGAATTCCTCATCAAGTCAAATTTATTTTCCCCCTTTCCTCTTTCGGGATATGTATTTCTTTCGTTAAATTGGAGATACTTACACTTATTTGTGACAATGACTATGCATCGTCCAGTGAGCTGCAAACTGGAACGGAATTGGCATGAATGACATGTGGTCAGCATACCAACACAGTGTCACATCTAATAGGCAACTAAGGTATTACTTTGATGATCGAAAATGTTACTAGAACCCTCTTTTTCATGGTTAAGATTAATTATTACTATTATTATTATTATTATTATTATTATTATTATTATTATTATTATTATTATTATTATTAAAATATATAATCAACTCATCTTCACTTCAAGTTTAGGCGATTCGCCTGTTCCGAATTCACAATGGTTCCATCTCTTCCTAGGTCTTCCTATATCCCTTAATCCCTTTGGTTTACAATGACATGCTATCTTGGGCAATCTTGTTTCTTCCATTCTCTGAACATGCTCTTCCCAGCCGACGCGATGTTTTTGAATTATATCATATATTGAATATATTTCTAATTCACTTATCTCCTAATTTCTTATGTGGTCCTGTTTTGTGCATCCTTTGGTCCTTTTTAGAAAGGCCATTTCTGCACTTTTTATTCTACTCGACCTCCTCTCATTTGTTACCCAGGACTCATTACCGTATAAAAGTAACAGCACCGCCATTGTTTTGTAGAACTTTAATATTATATCCTTCCTTGTTTTATGTTTTAATAATAATATTGTTGGTTTTTATTAATATTATCATACATTTTTCTTAGTTTTCTCCTTCCTCTTTTTGCCCTTCACCGTCCACTTCGATATCTTCGGTCTGTTATCATTTGTCGTACATATCCAAATCATTTGAATCTCATTTCCTTAATCACATAAATGTTTTTTTTTTGTCCATTATTCTTCTATTTGTAACATTTTAAACTCTATCCATTCTAGATTTCCTTGCAGTCCTCCTCCAATAGTCCCATCTCAACAGCTAACAGTCTATGCTCATATTGGTTATTTAACGTTTATATTTCCGCTCCACAAAGCAAAATACTCTGCATAAACGCACTATTTTTGTAAGATGGGTGGAGTGATAATTAGCATGAACAATAGGGGAATGAATGAAGATGATCATAAGTAATGCCACGAGTGATTTCCAATTTATCTAGAGAATTTGGAAATCAAGAGTGGCATTTGTTAGGACTATTTAACGAATAAAATTAAGCTGTTTACTCACAAATCATTATTTAACTATAGTTATTTTAAAATATTTATATATTTAATGTAAACGGCGATGTTTGAAAACAAATGAGGAACGATAGGTACGCTTCATCTGCTTCTTTTGTTTATCACTGCAACCAGATCATACTATTTATTGCCAAAGGAACGCAATATTGTAAGAATGCTCTCTAGTGGAGAAAAAATGAAACACATCAAACTGTATATTAATTAATTTCTGATTTCTGGGAAAAAATACATTTAAGAAAGTGCAAACAGTGGTTTCTTTTTTTGGTGGTATAATCAATTGCTACAAATGTTTTTATATTAACTCCCGCATGCGGCATGTGTTGACATTCATGCACTATATATACAATCTGGTACCCGTATTTCTCACGGGCTCAGTCACTGCAAATTAATGGTCAGACCTGTTCAGAATATTAAAAAGGAGGAGCTTTCTTTAATATGGTAAATATAACACTGATAAATATTTCGTGAAACATGACTCTGATTGGTTGTAAAACAGAAATCATTAAACGTGATTGGTCATTGACTCCCATTTGGGGCATGAGTTAAATAGTCAGAGAATTGATATTTGTGGAGGACCTTATCCAGGTTGTAAGAAAACCATCGTATTGTTAAAAAAACGTGTATAATAAATATAGTATTAATATTATTATTATTCCCTCCATGGTATCTTTACCTTGTCGTGGTGGAGTGGCTTGTGTGCTTAAATGATCCTGAGAGCTATGCCGGCGGTAGCATTGCTGCCGATAGGGTTACCCATGCCGGACTGGTCGAAGGTGATAAGCCAGACGAAATAAGTACCTTGGTCGAAAGAGTGACGATCTTTCACCGTAAAAATACAACCGTCAAGAAATGCGGACATGGGTTCTACTGGGGTAAAATTTTCCGGAGGTCAAATAGTCCCCCATTCGGTTCTCCGGGCGGGGACTACTTCAGGGAACCCATGCCAAAGGCTCAAACACAGGGACATGTTCCTAGGAACATGGAATGTTAGGACTTTATACAATAGTGGGGCACTAGAGATATTAACGCGGGAATTGGATAAATCGCCCTTGGATATAGTCGCTTTACAGGAAGTTAGGTGGCCAGGAGAAGGTAGTCAGGAATCAGGAAGCTTTGCATTATACTATGGGGGTGCAGAAAGACCTGCATTTGGAACAGGCTTTTTAGTCAGAAGGAGGATCCTATCCGCTATCCGAGATATTAAGTTTGTTAGTGATAGGATATCATACATAATTCTAAAGGGTAAACGACATGATTTTATAATTGTAAATGTACATGCCCCCACAGAAGATAAAGATGACAAGATCAAGGATGAGTTCTATGAAGAATTAGAATGCTTATTTGATAGCCTTTCACGATATCATATGAAAATTGTCTTAGGAGATTTTAATGCAAAAGTGGGGCGGGAAGATATATTCAAACCAACAATAGGCAAATTCAGTCTTCATGAAGATAGTAACGACAACGGGGTTAGATTAGTCACATTTGCCACATCAAAGAATCTCATTGTTAAGAGCACACATTTCAGCATAAGGATATTCATAAATACACCTGGACGTCCCCAGATGGAGAAACTCGGAACCAATAGATCATGTATTAGTGGATAAACGCTGGCACAGTAGCATCATTGATATTAGATCAGTTAGAGGGACAGACTGCAATTCAGATCATCATCTGGTCAAGGTGAAAATCAGACAACGGCTATCGCTTATGAGAGGAACAAACGCTAAAGATGATTCTGTAAAATATGAATTAAAAACTTGAAAAATGATGAAATGCGGCAAGAATACCAAATCAAAATTGCTAATAGATTTGAAGTACTGGAATCTTCAGATGACAATGTGGCAAACGAAGAAGAAACTGATATAAATAAAGAATGGGAGGCTATAAGAGATACTATTAATTGTCAGCATCAGAAAGCATTGGTTGTTTAAAAAAGAGCAAAACAAGAAATGGTTTGATGAGGAATGTGCCGACATTGTAAAGAAAAGAAAGCTAGCAAAAATGAAATGGTTACACGAGCCAAATGAGGTAAATTTAGAGCAATTGGGTAGTGTTAGACGGGAAACCACCAAGTTACTAAAGAGTAAGAAGAGGGAATATTTGAGAGAGAAGATTAATGATCTTGAAATGAATGCAAAAAATAGGAACATTAGAGAATTATATCAGGGAATTAGTATAGAGAAGAAAGGGTTTCAGGCTAGAACAAACATAATTCGGAATGAAAATGGGGATTTGATTGCAGATTCCAAGAGTATATTAAATAGATGGAAAAGCTATTTTAATCAGCTATTAAATGTACATACAGAACAGGACATTGAGGAGGATAAGTTACAGACAGCAGAAATGCTAGTCGCAGAGCCAAGTGCATTAGAGGTTGAAATGGCAATTGAAAAATTGAAGATGTATAAAGCATCAGGTTCAGATGAGATCCCAGCAGAACTGATAAAATCAGGGGGAGAAAAATTGATGGACAAGATACGCTGGTTGCTTAGTATGATTTGGGAAAAAGAAGCTCTTCCAGATGAATGGAAGGAATCAATTATCGTACCAATTTATAAGAAAGGAGATAAAACTGATTGCAACAACTATAGGGGCATCTCATTACTTTCAACTTCGTACAAAATTCTAACAAATATATTAGTAAGCAGACTTACTCCCTATATTGATGACATTCTAGGAGATCATCAATGTGCATTTAGAAGAAACAGGTCTACAACAGATCAGATTTTTAGTATAAGACAGATTTTAGAAAAGAAATGGGAATATAATGGTACTGTACATCAACTATATGTAGACTTCAAAAAAGCATATGATTCAATTAAGAGGGAGAAGTTATATAGTATCCTGCTGGAGTTCGGAATTCCTAAAAAGTTAGTTAGACTTATACGAATGTGTCTAAATGGCTCAACGAGTAGGGTGCGTGTAGGCAAACAGTTTTCAGACACTTTTGAAATCCAGAATGGGTTGAAGCAAGGAGATGCACTATCTCCTCTACTATTTAATTTTGTACTAGAGCATGCCATTAAATCTTTAGAGAATGAGGAAGGCTTACAACTGAATGGTATTAATAAGCTGTTAGTTTATGCTGATGATGTAGTACTACTGGCCGATAGCGAGGAGATACTAAAGGCCAACACGCACACACTATTGAGTAACACTAAGAATTAGGACTGGAAGTAAATATCAGTAAAACTAAATATATGGTCACACCGTAGAAATACATTATATAATGGAAATGGACAGCTAATGACAAATGAGGGAAATTTTGAGGAATTGGCTGAATTCAAATACCTAGGAACAATAATCACAAACAGGAATGAGATGCACAAAGAAATTAAACATAGGCTCAATTCTGGAAATGCATGCTATTAAGCATTGCAGAGACTTTTGATGTCCCAACTCCTTTCAAAAAACGTTAAGCTGAAAATATATAAAACTATTATTCTACCAGTTTATATTATATGGGTGTGAAACATGGACTCTTACTTTAAGGGAGGAAAGGAGATTACGAGTATTTGAGAATAAAGTTCTTAGGAAAATTTTTGGACCAAAGAGAGATGAACAGACAGGTGAATGGAGAAGACTACATAACAATGAACTACATGCTCTTTATAGGAAGCCAGATATAAAAAGAACAGTTAAGTCCCGTAGACTGCGATGGGCAGGACATGTTGCGCGTATGGGGAATGAAAGACGTGCATGGAAACTTCTTGTAGGAAAGCCAGAAGGAAAACGCCCAGTTGGTAGACCAAGAATGAGGTGGGAGAACAACATTAACTATGATTTGAGGGAAGTAGATTATACAGGGAATGATTGGAAAGCATTAGCTGAGGATAGGGATGTATGGAGAGCTTATGTCCGTGCGGCCATGAACCTACGGGTTCGATAGTGCCAGTGAGTAAGTAAGTATATTATTATTATTATTATTATTATTATTATTATTATTATTATTATTATTCTCAATTCTTACAACGTATATAACTTATTCTGTTCCCATTTTAAGATTTTATTGCTAATCTCCTTTACTATGCTCTTCACACCCTATTCTCTAAAGTCTCTTTCTTCCACTGTTCTGACTATCCTTGAGTATAGGTTAGTTTTGGTCTCTCCTTTTTCCTTCTTCCCTCCGCATTCCATTTATAAATATTTTTCGATTATCCTATTCATAATATTTTTTTACATCTCCATACCATTCTAATTGAACAGCTTTTACAGTTTCACCTACGGATCCGTGCACTTTCATATTTTATCTTACAACATTATTTATAATGTTTTATCTCCTTGAAATCCTTGCTGATCATTGTCAGAAATCCTTCCTATCGAAGGTAATTTGATTATACATTGTTCTTGCTTTCAAATATAATGTATTCTGAGCATAAAACTACTATTTTTGATAATTGTAATATATTTTTATTGTGATATCTTTATGCTATAAAATATTCTTCTATCATGGCATTGCTGTCAGTTAATAAGTATTTAATTGCAGTAATTTACATAGGTACTTTGACCTCGAAATAAGCCTATCTGTAATTCTTTATTATTCATTTTCCTTCTTCCTCATATTATATCTTTTGATCATGTTCATGTCAACATATAGTTTGTTTTCTTTAGATTCATTTTCAGACCTCAGTGTATGTATTCATCTATCAGTTTCCTATTCACATGTTTCAGTTTCTTTACACTTAACTTAATGTGGTTATGCTCCTTGCCTCTGGTCCCGAGGCTCGCGGCTCAATGGAGTATTATTTAGGATGGAAAAGATCAAGAGCAAGTCCTCTGGGAGGGGCTTTAAACCGTGGATCCCGAGTCTGAAAACTTTCAGGCTCCTAAAAGATTCTTAAGCCGGAATAAAATGAACTCTAAACAACATTTACCCACCTCAACAACCCATTAATAACTTAGCTGCCCGCTAGATGTCTCATTGTGTCCGTCGCCGTGGCGTAGTCGGTAGAGTCCCTAACTTCCACTCCGGCGACCCGGGTTCGATTTCCGGGGGGTTAGGGGATTTTTAATATCCATCTTGGGTCTGGGTGTGTGTCCGGTCCTTGTGTTTATATGTGAGGATAAAAGTGAGTTAACAAGAAAGGTAAAACAATAAAGTAAAACAAGAAAGAGTAATAGTGTAAACAAAAAAAAAATTCGGTCGATATGTTGACCGCATACCATTCACGACATCTGTGGGCAAATGAGATTAACTAAATTAACTTAGGCTAGTAACTCATAACAAAGGAGAGGCTATGGTTCAACAATGGGCTACGCCATTATAGATAGATATAACTAACTCACTGGCACTATCGAACCAATAGGTTCATGGCCCCGCGGACATAAGCTCTCCATACATCCCTATCCCTAGTTAATGTTTTCCATTCACTCCCTGCATAATTTATTTTCCTCAAGTCATGGGTAATGTTATTTCCCACCTCATTCTTGGTCTACCAGTCGGCCGCCGTGGACTAGTGGTTATGCTCCTTGCCTCTGGTCCCGAAGTTCGCGGGTTCAAACCCGGCCGGGGTCGATGGATTTTTAGGACGGAAAAATCCAAGGAGCAAGTCCTCCGGGAGGGACTTTAAGCCGTGGGTCCCGAGTCTGAAGATTTTCAGGCTCGTAAAAAATCCTTAAGCCTGAATGAAAAGGCCTCTAAGCAAAATTTACCGAATTTTCCCGTCCTAGTACTACCTTGGTTTCCTAGATGTCAGTATGAAGCGGAACACTGATCACGGACCACTCAAAAATGACATCTAGACGAAAACAAGTCTAACTAAATTAGTATGGTTCAATTTTTTCTCCGTAGGGGGAGAGCGCCTTAATCTCTGTAAAGGGCTTACAATAAAAAAATCTTGGTCTACCAACTAGGCGTTTTCCCTCTTGTTTTCCTACAAGAAGCTTCCATGCAGGTCTTTCATTCCCCATTCGTGCCACATGTCCTGCCCATCGCAGTCTACGAGACTTAACTATTCTCATTATATCTGGCTTCCTATGGAGACCATATAGTTCACTGTTATGTAGTCTTCTCGGAAAAACTGCGCTTAAACTAGCGTGAAATATTTTGAAAGTCCTATAGAACAACAGTGCGCATGCGTCAGAGTTTATAGAGCCAGCGATAACCCACAATGGAACCACATATCGATTATCATCCTCGATTATTATCCGTCGCTACGAAATTTAAATGACCAATATTTGCAATAAATCCCCAAATCTATGTTAAAAATATATTAATAATATTAAAATTTCCAAACGTTTATTAAAAATGGGTGTACACTTACTTATCACTCCCTAACACTGATCCAACCAGCGATAACCCAAAACAGATATAGAAAAGTCATAGACTAATAATATACTCTGTGGAGAAAATAGCAGTTAGCATCACAATATTGTCTAATAGTGTCATAATATTGTGATTTGCATATTTAAATAAATACTTCAATATTGTCTAATAATGTTATAAAATAGTTTGAAAAAGTTTAAATATTAAATAATGTTAGTAAATACAGAAGAAGAGCTATAGTTACAACAATATAACTGAAAAATCAAGCTCTAGTAGAAGTGCAGTTGAGCCGTCTTCTCCATTCTCCCATCTGTTCATCTCTCATTGGTCCAAAAATGTTCCTGAGGACTTTATTCTCAAATACTCGTAATCTCATTTCCTCCCTTAAAGTAAGAATCCATTATAGATAGATGTAGGTAGTGTAATAGAGGGGGATGATAGCAATTGATAGATTATTTAATGTTTATGGTGAAATGCTACAAGCCGCCACTGAATCTAATATATTTTTATTTAATTATAGAAGCGATAGAAAGTGATATTTGACTGAGGACCACCCTCGGAGAATAATTTTTCTAGATTAGAATATCATGTGAGATATTTCTGAACGATTATCTCCGCTCCTGAAAACCACGAGTTGTGAATTACACTTAGCAATAGAAATGCTCTCATCTCGTTTAAGTGGTTATTTATTTGTAAAGAACGTTCTGTCGGCTACAGGAATGACTGATTTGTGGAGCGAACCTATGAGACAGAGCTCATTTTTCATTCGTTGAACTCTTCTGCTGCAGTCAGTAAACCTCGAATTGCTCACACAGAACTGTGAACTGTGTTTAACCCCTTTTCTATATCAACTAAACTCACTCCATGGCGCGACCGACCTAGATGAATCTTGCCCTACCAGCCGGCTTCGTCTTTTTTTTCTAATAGTGTTTACTTTTTTAAGATATGTTACAACTCGTGTGTCACGATCAGATATATCACAGGGAATTTACAGATATTAAAATGTTTTAAATACTAAATAGGGCCTAGTATTTTTTATTATTTTTTATCCGTCTTCCTCAATTATAATTGAATAGTACCCATTAGCATGCCGAACATGAAAAATGTTTTTGAAAGTACTTCATGATAAAAAATAATTTAATTTGCGAAACAATAATTTCTCGTGCCCGTATTAAAATGTTTCGGACCGCAAAGAAAACAAAATCATGTAAAAGTGATTATTGCATATTATTACGTAATTTGACATAGACTTAAGTAATTTATAATCATTTTGTTTTATAAACAATAATAATTAAATTAAATCAATGTATCTTATAAGTAGGGCTAGGATTTTTATGTAGTAAAAGTTAATATTGCTACACAGTATAATGAGAAGTTAGACTTATGACTATATTTTTTGTTTCACACACAAACAGTTAAATAGTATAATGAGAAGTTAAACTTCTGACTGCCTTTTATTTTGGTCCCACACACAAACAGTTAAATAGTATAATGAGGAAGTAAGACTTTTGACTGTCTTTTATTTTGGTCCCACACACAAACAGTTGAATAATATATACTATCTGCTTTGCAATCTTATCTTTTATTACATAAAAATCCTAGCCCTCATTATAAGCTACATTGTGAAGGTTAATGGCTAACGAAGTTGTTTTAATAAAAATCAATTCTACTTGAGGAAGACTTACAAAATTTAACAAAAAATATTATATTATTATTTAAAACATTTTAATACATACGCTAACCTCAGTTGTGGTAATAATGAGTGGATGTTTACATAAATCTGTAAACATTACACATCATAGAGTTCAATTTATTGAATAGAGCGGAAGACGTTCTTGAGGAAGCTAGTTATCTGTAACGTGTTGATGTGCAACAATGGTACAGACTTCAGGACAGTTGGTCTTTCTTTCGCAAACTTACAGCACTTTGTTAGTAGGTGCAGGGTCGTCTGAACTTCTTTCTCGCGACAGTTGCAAGTTGGGAAAGTTATTCTATTAATTTTAAATAGTTTTAAAAAGTTTAATAACTGTAGGCTTTTCGAAACCGGCTTTCATCATCAGCAGAAGGATATGAGCTACTAACTGACGTTGTTTTGCGACTCTTTTGACATCAGCCAGTTTCCAGCGTCATCGGTAGCTACAATCAAAAGCGTCGCAAACAACAAAAACAACAACAACAACAGTTTGAAGCGCGCATCCTGCTGCTGATGATGGAAGCCGGTTTCCGAAAGACCTGCAGTTCATAAAAGTTAAAAAAATAACGTAGATGAGACGAATGGTACCTACCAGGTATCCTCCAGAAAATCTTCTGGCGGTTGGGCTCGACTTTTACCTGGGTAAATGAATTTAAATTTTACCTTCAGTTTGAGTGTGAATTCCTTACCCTATACTGAAAAAATGCTCTCTTCCGCCCTGACATACTTCCATACACAGATTCCAGGGAGCCCAACTCATTCCAACGGGTGATTTAGTGTTCATATTCCTTGCCAGCCGATAAACTTGTAAGTCCCATGGGGTTGCAAGTCCAACGAAAAAGGACGAGGAAAAAATTAATAAAAAATATTCTGTTTTTCAGACTGATGTTTCCTGTCCGTGTCAGCAGCCTTCAACGCCTGAGAAAAGGTAAATATTTTTTTGTAATGATAATATATTTTTTAGAAGCTGTATTGATAAAATGGAATAAGCCATGTAGGGGAATGGGAATTGATGTTAATGACCGTTTATTACACGATTTATTATTCGCTAATGACCAGATTATATTACAAGATAAAGAAGATATAGAATATATGATTAGAAAGTCGGTAGATGCATTTGAGGTTGGTGGACTGAAGACAAATTGTATTAAAACAGAATATATGGTAATCGGAGGAAATTCGGAAGACCTACAAATAAATAATATGGTAATTAAATGTGTTGAAGAATTTAAATATCTTAGTTCTATAATAGATGAATCTGGTACTTGTGAAAATGATATTAAGGGAGTGAATTGTACAAGGAAGGCGATTAGATCCCTGAATAATCTACTGTATTATAGAATAGAAATCTGACCAGAAAAAATAAGATATTATACAAACAACAATAGAAAGTATACTTACATATGGATCAGAAAGCTGGACAAAAAATAAAGGATGCAGAAAAGAATCTTAGCGACCGAAATGGATGGATTACGGATAAGTATGAAAATATTCAGGCTACAACATATTAGAAATACATAGCCTATATTAGACAAGAACCGGGTGCACAAGAAACTGTTATCGAGAGGTTAACAAAGAGAGCTTTACAGTGGTATGGACATGTACAAGGGATGAGGATGAACATTGGCCTAAACGGGTGTTAGATTGGATGGTACCTGGCAGAAGGAAGAGGGAGAGAAGTAGAAGAGCATGGTATGAGGGTATATATGAAGCCAAGATGAAGAGGGTTGTGGAAGAAAGACAATAGGAAGATATGAATCTCTGGAAAGCAGGAATTAAGGGCGAACTTCTGTAAAGTGGAAAGCCTGTATAAAGTAAGTAATGATAAACCTATAAGATTGAGAAAAAAATAATTTATTTTATAAAAAGGTCTGACTTCGCAGTAGTGATCCTTATCAGTAATGTATTTTTGGACTTTTATGTTTGAACTCGCTTCTAGAGTGAAATAACTGTTGAAGATATTCGAGGAGGAAGGTAGGGATTGACAAAACAAATGCCCTTCACGCATGTACAGCATATATTAAGCGCATGCCTCAGAAAGTCAAATTTATAGTCTTATATTTGTGTTTTACAGAATATGTATTTGTCTTGCCAATTCAGTCGTATCTGTCCACTTTCGTTAGAAGAGACAAACAATTACAGTCACCAGAGCTATACTCCGTATTAACATTTTTGAGTTCAAGGCAAACCTACAGTGATAAAGAACCAATTTTGAATATGTTTTTGTTTTAGTAATTAAAACATTAGCACAAATGGGTAATGAAAGATGATCATGGAAGTTTCTTGCAGGAAAACCAGAAGGAAAACTCCCAGTTGATAGAACAAGAATGAGGTGGGAGAATAGTATTTACCATGATTTGAGGGAAGTAGATTATACAGGAGAGATTGGAAATCGTTATCTCAGGATAGGGATGTGTGGAGAGCTTATGTCCGCGCGACCATTAACTTAAGAGTTCGATAGTGCCAGTGGATTAGTTAGTTAGATACATAAATACCAAGTTTCGTTGGGAGAAAACAAAAATGTCCAACCTTAGAGCTTTGAAATATTCCCACTTAAATTTCAGCTTCCAGTTTATCTTCCATTCCTAGTGGTCATATTTTGATGAGTAAAAGACTCAATCCTACTTCTTATTCAAATGTTTCATTAAGAGTTTCGTTGGGAGAAAACAAAAATGGAGGCCGCTAGAACGACTTTTACATTTTGGCCTTCAGATAAACCCTCAATCGTAATGGTCGAATTTCGCTATTATTTTTAGAATGCCTTCCTTATTTTATTTTAATTGCAGAGGAAGTGCAACTCGTTTGCAAAACCTCAATATGGATTCTTATATCACAAATGATTGTATGAAAACACCTTTTAAACTTAGATTAAAATCAGTTTTCCATCTTATAATCAATTTCCAGTATAACTCGAATACATATGAACAAACCCAAGTCCAAGGATAGAGTCCCAGAAATCTTACTTAATTGCCGTCCTTATAGAAAGTGATCATCGGGGCGACCGATGAAGAGATGAATTTGAAATCCAACCTTTAGATGGTAACACAAGATCAGCTTTATACTTGAAAAGAAAAAAAAAGAAGAAGAAAAGGAAGAAGAAGAAGAAAATATGATGATGATGATGATGATGAAGATGAACATCTTTTAGAGAAACATAAAGACAAAGTTTAAATTTGTATAAAGTATTGATTGCCAGTGGCACTGCCCCAATTAGGAAGATTTAGATTTGAAACAGTTTAAAATAATTTGTTACTGTTATGAGAAAGCTGAACATCAATTCTAAGAATTCTTTACTCGTGCCCCCCTGCGGCTTGACGATGCTCCTCACGAGGAAGCTAGGCCTTGATCCAAATAAACACGAACATTAGTTTCAATATTTTATAAAGTGTTTCTTATCGCCTATCCATCACACGGCTAGATTGTAGGATGCAAAAGTCCATATGTTAATTACTAATTCTTTATATTGGTATTGTTTTAGAAAACAGCGACGAATGTTTGAGAGAAAACTACTTAAATGAGCTATATGACGTTTATGGGAAAGCGTATAACACCGTATCCTAGCTTTGTGCCTTGATTCAGAGCTGCGATGTTTTCACTGGTTTGGGCTCCAATGATGGAAGACATTTTCTCATGGAATTTCGGCCAGTGTGGGACCGGTGCCCACCCAGAATCGTGAGGAATTTGGGTTGCTGCAATAAGTAGCGGTTGCTTGTTGAGAAAATGTTTAGAACGGCTGGGAGAACCGACGTGCTGACCATATGTCTCCGCTATACTGACTATCTAATCTTCCAGCTCTGTGATTAAAACATGTGTATGTGAGCCCAGCAGTCGGCTAGTAGGCCAAGGGCCTTATATTCCTCGCGCGCCATGGAGTTTATATGAACATTATGCCTGGAGAATCAGGTCTAAAAATAACTCACAATACGAAAGTACAAAATGCTAGGTATTATAGCATTTATAAAATTGGGAAGGTTAAAAAGGGATAGGCCCTAGGGCATGTTCAAACAATAAATGATCAAAGATTGGTATAAAAGTTAATGAAAAAAAAAAAGAGGTGACATTTTAAAATAGAAAATAAATCATATTCCATAAAGTAAAATTTTAACATTCTTAAATTATTAACCAACTTTAAAACCACAGTAGTGAGGCAGGTAGACCCGGATCTATGATTTGGAAAAATACTACGGAATCTGGAAGTGAAATAATGGAGAAAGAAGGCTCTAGATCGGAATGAATGGAATGAATCTGTCTTTAGACAAGTTTATTTAGCCGGGTGGAGTTAAGCCCATGTGGCCTCCTCTTCCACTCATCAGGACAAACACATATTACATTCGAATACAAAAATTACAGTAATACTATTTATTAAATGATTATTTAGCCAAATTGAAGAATAATAAGAGTAAGATCTAATAACATAATAAAGTTAATGATAACACTGAGCAACAAAAAATAAACATTTTTTTTTGTCTCAGAAAGAAAAATTTGTGATTCTGATAGTATTTTTTCTCCTGAATTCAAATATGACATCAGTTTTTCTCAGTCACGCAAGCTTTCCGAGAGACAGGTTTTTTATAATTTCAAACACTAATATTTTCTACATTCGTAACTATACAATATTCGAACATTTGGACTCACCTAGAAAGTAAGAAATTACGATTGTATGCTATATTTCGCCTGTGGAGCATCCTTCTTGATGGTCCAACAATAATCGGCCAGCATATTAGGATTCCATTTGCCTTGGTATCTCCTGAGTTAGCTCATTTGGTTTTATTTTACAATGGACAAATGGACGAAAAAACGTTTATTAAAAAATAATTATTTAAATCCATTAATTGCAATTGAAATAAAAAAAACTGTGGGTGATGGCGAAATTCCGAATACATATTTGAAAACACGATAAAAAACTGCATTAAGTACAACTATTGGTACTCATGAGACAAAAATCATGTCGACCAGTGTAATTGGAAATAAAACTAATGAAAGTATAGGCCCTATATACACAAAGGAAGAACAGCTCTTATTTACTTAGTATATATGAAAAAAATGTAAGGAAAGTAATAAAATATAATGAAATAAACCTATCGCTTAATATATATATATATATATATATATATATATATATATATATATATATATATATATATATTCTTCTTCCTCTGCGCATGAAAGCTGGCAGCTTGTTGCATGTTCATTCACTACAGGTCCGGGGTATGGTGACGTCCTTCCATCGTAATTGTGGTCTTCCTAAAGGCCTTTTCTGCTGAGGTATCCAGCAGTCACGTACTTTCTTCACTAGTCTACTGTTCTCCATTCTATCTATGTGATCGTTCCAATTTAGTCTTCTGTCATTTATCCAGAGGTTTATAGGTTCAATTTTAGATTAGATTAGATTAGATTAGATTTATTTAGCTTGGTGGAGTTAAGGCCAAGTGGTCTTCTCTTCTACTCACCAGGACAAACATATATTACATCAGAATATAACAATCTTAATTAACTCTAATATTAAACACTAAGTAAAAATTTGATCAAAAGATAATATCTAATATATTACGATATATAATACAACCAGTTAATATTAGTTAAAATTAAGACTAAAACTAATAATAAAAAGTATACAAGCAAGGCATATTAAATTGTCCCTGTCTAGTGTATATAAAAAACAAAGGAAAATAATGAGACATAGAAAACTAATTTTACAATTTCCTCTCTAATAACAGAGCTGCAAATTTTCTCTCTCGGTGATTTTCCTACGATTTTCCTTAAAACTTTCATTTCGATTGTTTCATTGATTTGTTTTGTTTTTTGAGTTTCTGTTCGGCGTTCACAACCATATGTTAGAACTGGTCTTATGACAGATTTGTAAATTCTTACTTTTGTATCTATTCTTAAATTTTTTATTTTTCCAAACACTATTGTTCAAACATCCCGATGTTTTGTTTGCATTATTTGCTTGATGGAGGATTTCATCTGTTATTCTGTTGCTATTAATTTCTATTCCTAAATATTTGAATTTTATGACCTGTTCTTAATACTCCTTTTATTAAATACAAGAAAAATAAATTATTTGTTCAAACAATACTTGGAGTGAGATGTTTCTACTAGTTGATAAAACATTCTTCAGTTTGTTTCTGAAAGATGTTATAGTTTGGCAGTCTCTACTTAGGGTGAAAGAGAATTCCTCAAAGGATCGTATTTGCTGAAGAAGAAGAAGGGGAGAAAGGAATTTTTCACGTTCTTTTAATATTGGTAAATCCTTCCGCACTGATTAAAGGAACTTTAATGCTAATTGTATGCTGTCGATCTCATATTCTCACCAAAATTATCGTGGGAAAGCTAAAGCAGGCCATGTTCATTCCGTTCCATTCTCTTTAAAACATTTCGGTTATTTCTCCTCCTACTCAAGTGGTAGGGGAAACCCTATATAATAACAATAATGATGATGTTCAAATTAGATTCTTCTTCTTCTCCTCCTTTAAAAAGCATTTCACATATATTCTTTAATTACGTATCTGAATGTTTCGACCTAGCTCCTTATTTCGACGAACTGGGCCGGCACGAAAGTCACGACTAGAGCACTGTGGGCCGCGAAACCTGGAGGGCTCTTACAGCTGATGGAGATGAAGAAGGGGTGTTATTTTTCTCGCTTCATTGTTTAATGCTGATCTCCATTTCTTCTGCCCACAGGCTTTTCAAATCTTGTGATTAAAGAAACAAGATTTTTATTTGGTAATATTTTTTTGCCACATATAGTACTTTAAGTCCACCGCTGTGGTCTCGAGGTAGCGTCCTGCCTTGTCACGCAGCGGGCCCGGGTTCGATCCCCGGTCGGGGCAGTTTTTCTGGGTGAGGTTTTTATCGGGGTTTTTCCTCACCTGTAGACAAATGTCAGGAAAACTTTAAGGCCCAAACGGTCCCCGAAATCATATGGCCATCATCACCATCATCATCCTTACCATTATCATCATCATCCTTCACCGGTGTGGAAAGCAACGGGAAGCTACCACACCTACAATTCTCTAGTAAAGCTGCAAGCATAGCATGAAAATGCTATGATTGCAGTGAAGGACCTGACTTCGGGCATAATTACTATGGATGGATAGTACCGTAATAACAAATGCTAAAAGTACAGTAATTGGGAATAGATCAGATTATTTTATGTTTTATATTTAATGAATATATGGACAGCTCATGAAACAAATGAGGGAAATTTTGAGGAAGTGGCTGAATTCAAATACCTGGGAACAGTTATCACAAACAGGAATGAGATGCACAAAGAAATTAAACATAGGCTCAATTCAGGAAATGCGTGCTAGTATGCATTACATATACTCTTGACGTCCCAACTCCTTTCAAAAAACATTAAACTGAAAATATATAAAACTATTATTCTACCAGTTATATTATATGGATGCGAAACACGGACTCTTACTTTAAGGGAGGAAAGGAGATTACGAGTATTTGAGAATAAAGTTCTTACGAAAATTTTGGACCAAAAAGAGATGAACAGACAGGTGAATGGAGAAGAACTATGTAACAGTGAACTTACATGGTCTTTATAGGAAGCCAGATATAATATTAACAGTTAAGTTTCGCAGACTGCGATGGGCAGGACATGTGGCACGAATGGGGAATGTAAGACATACATGGAAGCTTCTTGTAGGAAAACCGGAAGAAAATCGCCCAGTTCGTAGACCAAGAATGAGGTGGGAGAATAATATTAACTATTATTTGGGAGAAGTAGATTATACAGGGAATGTTTGGAAAACATAAGTTCATCACAGGGATTTATAGAGAGCTTATGTCCGCGCGCCATGAACCTACGGGTTTGATAGTGCCAGTGAGTTAGTTAGTTATAGCCACTGGAAGAGAAAATAGTGGAACATGGAACATATCCACCGAATGATATGTTAATAATAGAGATCACATTCCCATGAATTAATCCAATATTTTACATTTTAGAGGCATGCAATGTTGTCAGACTCCTCCCGTTCACTATCTCTATAGTTCAATATTTAAACTTGACAATCGCTTTGAGAAAAAACCCGAAAATAAAAAAAACATCACCCAGTAATCTTTTCCCGATCGGGGATCGAACCCGGGCCCATGTGTGACAAGGCAGCACGTTACGTCGAGACCACAGCGGTGGACGTAATTATATATATATATATATATATATATAAGGGCATGTGTACAAGAGGAGTCGGACATTATAGACATTATAGAAAAGAAAAGATTGCAGTGTTATGGCCATGTCAAAAGAATGCCAGAGCAAAGATTGCCATAAAATTGTTATGGAATGGATCCGGATAGAAAGGAGGAAGAGAGGAAGACCGAAGAAAATTTGCATAGAAGGGGTACAAGCAGCTATGAATATCAGAGGATTGGAGGAAGATCAATGAATGGACAGAGAGGAAGGTCGTTTGGTTTCCGGAAGACGGCGGCAGCTGCCATGATACCGGATGATGATGATATAAGGGCAAGCACACATTTTTTGTCATTATAAGTTTAAGTGTCTATTAATTATAATCAATATGTTTTTAATGAGATCAAGTCGATAGCTTCATTGCTTTGGAATTTACAAAATAAAATTAAGAGGAGAGTATTTAGAAATGAGGCGATGGGTTGAGAACCCCAGGTTGCAGATGGATAGATTAAGAAGATTGTGCTCTCGATTGTGAAGTCAGGGGACACAGTTTGCACTCATGACATGTATATTCATTGCCCAGAGTTCCGGATACAGGTTGACTTGCATTCTAGTCTTGTATGAATGACGCTCTTCCCCCGCAACTTGGCGACCCGGTGGCGCCATCAAATTACAATATCTATTTCATTACAAATCACACATGTGTGTTGTTGGACCATCTGTTAAATCTGAATCACTTATACAGTGATACGCTATACGAATTTCAATTACACAAAAATACCTTATATATTTTTTATATGTTTTATCTCAGATGCCACTTCTCCTGTATCTTACAGCATGAAATATCTTACAGTAGTCTAATGTTTCTTTGTCACTTGCGGTGTAACTTTGGTTCACCATGAATAAAAAAATCAGTCAAACTTCCCTTAACGGACACTTCTCAATAATTCCCTGCAAAAAAAAAGCAACACAACAATCCGCCAGAATACAAGCTGCTGAAATGAGATTCCTCAGGCCAATAGCAGGATATCAAAGAACAGACAAGAAACATAACACAGAAATATGACAACTAAAAGTAGAGGAACTGAACACAACAATAGTGAAATACAGAACAAACTGGAAAGAACATTTGGCAAGGATGACTGAGAATAGAATACCAAAAGCAGCATACAGCTATTCACCAAGATGAAGAAGAAGTTTGTGAAGACCAAAGAAAAAATGGAAAGAGCAGCAATTTGGAGCCGGAACAGGCTAGTAAATAAACCTAAACCGTGAAGAAAGAAGAAGAAGAAGAAAATGGCTCTTACGGGGAAGTAGGGAAGCAAACGATGCATTGATGTTTTAAAACATCTATGTATCGTTTATCATCGAAGTTAAAACCCGTAATATCGACGATACATCGCTCTTCATTAACCATGTTTGATGGACGACATTTTGTGATGCCTAGCGCCATCTATTGTATTATTTTCGCTGCTCCTTGGCTTTCTCAGCCACACGCGTACATTCTTATGTTTAGCGTCTAGGTCTCACTCTCGATCACTCAACACTCATCAAAGTCAACAGCCTTTCTTTGTTGTTTAACAGATACCTA
This sequence comes from Diploptera punctata, assembly GCA_030220185.1. NCBI lineage: Eukaryota > Metazoa > Arthropoda > Insecta > Blattodea > Blaberidae > Diploptera > Diploptera punctata. Next base: position 33,068 of record JASPKZ010000541.1, read on the forward strand.
TTAAACTAAGACACAGCCAAACGAAATGTTTTAATTTGTTTGTAAGTAAATTAAAGCTGAGATAAATAATAGCAAAATTCATGGTAAGATTCCGTTGAGGTATTAATTCACAATAATAAATTTTACGAATAAAACTATAAAATAGTCACCTATAGGTCCGTCTCCTCAACTTAAAATGTTTTTAACACTCTATAGGCCTTTCGGAACTAGTCCCATCATCATAATCCTCTACAGACATTCTTCGTTCTGCTGATGATGGGACTAGTTTCGAAAGGCCAACATACTGTTAAAAAATTTTAAGTTCAGAAGGCGGACTTATAGGTGACTATTTAATAGTTTAATTCGTAATTTTATTATTGTGAAATAAATAAATTGGAAAACTAAATAAAACTATAAAAGAAACCGCTTATTAGGGACAAGATTGTCAAAATTGTTTCTAAATTTTATTTTGCGAAATAAATGATTAATTAACGTTTTCAACATTATTTTGTGTTTGAATTTTTTTCCAAAATATCGAAATAACATCGATATATCATTCATAAACATAGATGTTTTGAACATCGATATTTACTTTTGAAAAAATCGATTTTCTAACATCGACGATTTTATGAGCGATGTTGTTCTATTTGGGGTGCTTGTAGATGATGTTACCCTGTCGTAGACTCGGCTAATTGCGGAGGGCATCTTCAGAGGCGAGTGCTTCTTGATGATGTTACCTTGTCGTAGACTCGGCTGTAAATTTCCGCCGAGTCTACAGTGGCGAATGCTTGTAGATGATGTTACCTTGTCGTAGACTCGGCTAACTGCGGAGGGCATCTTCAGAGGCGAGTGCTTGTAGATGATGTTACCTTGTCGAAGACTCGGCTGTAAATTTACCGCCGAGTCTACAGTGGCAAGTGCTTGTAGATGATGTTACCTTGTCGTAGACTCGGCTAACTGCGGAGGGCATCTTCAGAGGCGAGTTCTTCTTGATGATGTTACCTTGTCGTAGACTCGGCTGTAAATTTACCGCCGAGTCTACAGTGGCGAGTGCTTGTAGATGATGTTACCTTGTCGAAGACTCGACTAACTACGGAGGGCATCTTCAGAGGCGAGTGCTTCTTGATGATGTTACCTTGTCGTAGACTCGGCTGTAAATTTACCGCCGAGTCTACAGTGGCGAGTGCTTGTAGATGATGTTACCTTGTCTTAGACTCGGCTAACTTCGGAGGGCATCTTCAGAGGCGAGTGCTTCTTGATGATGTTACCTTGTCGTAGACTCGGCTGTAAAATTTACCGCCGAGTCTACAGTGGCGAATGCTTGTAGATGATGTTACCTTGTCGTAGACTCGGCTAACTGCGGAGGACAACTTCAGAGGCGAGTGCTTCTTGATGATGTTACTTGTCGTAGGCTCGGCTGTAAAATTACCGCCGAGTCTACAGTGGCTAGTGCTTGTAGATGATGTTACCTTGTCGTAGACTCGACTAACTGCGGAGGGCATCTTCAGTGGCGAGTGTTTTTAGAATGCTATTAAATAGCTGGCTTAACTTGGCAGAGATGGAGATACAAGTGTAGATCGTTGACCACATTAGTCCAGATACAATAGAAAGAACCCACCCTGTTGTCAGTTTTCCTCTTCCCCCTTACCTCTATTAACATCTAGTGAAGAAAAGCCGACAACACTGGTGCGAGTGAGAGAGGTGAGTAGGCCTACAGCAGTCTCATTCTACAAATTTCTCATAAAGTTAAACCAGAGAGACTATACCTTGTCGTAGACTCGGTTGTAAATTTATAGCCGAGTCTACAGTGGCGAGTGTTGCTAGGTGATGTCGCCTTGTCGTAGACTCAACTGTAAATTTACAGCCGAGTCTAAGACAAGGTAACTTCACCTAGAAGCACTCGCCACTGAAGATGCCCTCCGCAGTTGAGGGAGAAACGTCTGAAAGAAATGCCAGTTATAGACCACGGTCACATAGCCTGGAATCTTTCAACATTATGATTACCGGCCGTGAAAGCCTGCTTCCACAACAATTAATATTATTGCGCATTTTGAAAGTTATTATAGATTTTGAACGTTATTATAGCACATTTTAACTTGAAACTCGGGAGCAGCATGCTAATGTGAATGCTGTTTGTGTCTTCAAAAGATAAAGCTACGTCTTGCTGAAATATCACAAAAATGCAAACAATTAACAATAAATTAAAAGGTAGAGATCATCAGTGTCTACGAAGAGGTAAGAAAATTGAAACTGGAATCAATGCAAAATAATAATAATAATAATAATAATAATAATAATAATAATAATAATAATAATAATAATAATAAATACAGTATTCAGGAGTGTATCCTAAAGACGTCCACCGCTGTGGTCTCGAGGTAGCGTGCTGCCTTGTCACGCAGCGAGCCCGGGTTTGATTCCCGGTCGGGATAGGCTCCTGGCTGAAGTTTTTCTCGGGGTTTTTCCTCACCTTTAAGACAAATGTCGGAAACTTAGTGCCCAACGATTGCCGAGAATCATCCAGCCATCATCACCATCCTTACCATTATCATCGTCATCCTTCAGCGGTGTGGAAAGCAAGGAAGCTTCCACACCTATAATTTCCTAGTAAAGCTGCAAAGCATAGTATGAAAATACTATGATTACAGTGAATGACCTGCCCTCGGGCAGAATTACAATGGATAGATTCTAAAGAACATGAATAATGGCCGGAATACAACTTTTTAATGACTATTTAACTCATGCCTCAAATGACAGTGAATGACCAATCACGTTTCAATGAATTTTGATTTACAACCAATCACAGCCGTGTTTCACCTCGAATTTATCAACATAAGTTTATCATGTTAAAGAAAGCTCCTCCTTTTTAACATTCTGAATAGGTGATAGCATTATTTTGCAGTATTGACTCTCTATGAAATACGTTGAATATAACAATTTATATATTAAGATGTAAGAATCCTAGAATGCAAGTGGCTCCCAGATTGTATATATAGTCCACGAATGTAACCAGATGCTGCTTGCGGGATATAAATAGAAAAACATTTGTAGCAATTGATTATACCACAAAAAAATAAACCACTGTTTGCACTTGCTTCTTGGATTTTTCCGTTGTAAAAAATCCATCGATCCAGGCCCGGTTTAAACCTCCGACCTTCGAAACCAAAAAAATTATACAAATGCCTAAGTTTAATCAAATTCAATAATATACCCAGGAAATAATATTTCCTCTCCTGGTCCCGAGGGTCGCGGATTCAAACCCGGCCGGGGTCGATGGATCTTTTTAGGATGGAAAAATCCAAGGAGCAAGTCCTCCGGAAGGGACTTTAAGCCATGGGTCCCGAGTCTGAAGATTTTCGTGCTTGTAAAAGATCCTTAAGCCTGAATGAAAAGGTATCTAAGCAAAATTTACCGAATTTTCCCATCCTAGAACTACCTTGATTTCCTAGATGTCAATATGAGGCCGAACTCTGACCACGATCCACTCAAATGACATGTATACGAAAACAAGTGTAACTAAATTAGTATGGTTCAAATTCTTTCCTGTAGGGGGAGAGCGCCTAAATCTCTGTTACGGGAAACATAGGCTTACAAGAAGAAGTATTAAAATAGTCCTAATGGAAAATGACCAAATATCTTATTATTACTTTCTTAATTTATTCTACTTCCTTTTATTCTTCTGATCAAATCGTTATACCCAAGGAATCGAAGAATTAATTATGTCTATAATCCTTTATTTGATTAATTTGTTTTTGAAATCGAAATAATACAAATAGGGTTTTATCTTGACATGTTTTAAAATCAATTTATGAAGGAGTTTCTGGAGGTACGGAAAAATATCAGTGTGTTCACAATATGTGGGTGGTGCTTACCTTCATTTCGTACAAGTGTACACACGTCTAAGAAATGAGCCCTTATAAGGTATCCGGTTCACTGAATAACATATCATGCAGGTAAAGGTGTGCACTTAAGTTAGGGCATGTTCGAGAAGACATATTTTATCATATTTTTAGAGAATTTCGTAGAATTTTATGGAAATATGAGACCAAAGTCGTATTGTTCTTGTTTTTCCGTTCATAAGCATATCCATCCATAGTAATTCTGCCCGAAGGCAGGTCCTTCACTGCAATCATAGCATTTTCATACTATGCTTGAAGCTTTACTATGGAATTGTAGGTGTGGTAGCTTCCCGTTGCTTTCCACACCGGTGAAGGATGATAATGATGATGATAAGATAAGGGTGATGATGATGGATGGCCATATGATTTCGGGGACCGTTTAGGCCTTAACGTTTTCCTGACATTTGTCTTACAGATGAGGAAAAACCCCGATAAAAACCTCACCCAGAAAAACGGGGATCGAACCCGGGCCCGCTGCGTGGCAAGGCAGCACGCTACCTCGAGACCACAACGGTGGACCATAAGCATATATTACCTCTAATTATTATTATTATTATTATTATTATTATTATTATTATCATTATTATTATCATTATTATCATTATTATTATTATTATTATTATTATTATTGTTACAAATCATTTTATTTTATGGGTCCGAAACCTGGATAGTAAGTAGAAAACAAGCCAACAAGCTGTTAGAAGTAGAAATGGGCTCTTGGAGGCGATCAACATGAATTTCAAGAAGGTATAAGGTCAGAAACAGCACAATAAGAGAAATTATACAAGTTATAAAAAAACATATTAGCAAAAATAGAAGAACAACGTTTGGAATAATATGGACACCTCACAAGAATGGAAGAAGAGAGAATACCAAAGAAGATCCTTAATTGGAAAGCTAATGGAAGAAGTGGAAGAGGCAGGCCTAGAGAACGGTGGATGGATGGAGTGAAGAGAAGTATGGAAGCTAGAGATTTGAGAGAAGAAGATGCTTTAGACAGGAACCTCTGGCGACGAATCACTTTGGGTTGAAGGAGAAACACTGTATTGTGGAATATTCCTAAATAAAAAAATATTATTCCACATAACAATGAGTTACATGATCTTTATAGGACATCGGATGTGATAAGAAAAATTAAGTCTCGTAAACTACTATGGGCAAGACATGCGGCACGAATGATAATTGAAAGAGGGGCACGGAACTTGAGGGAAAATGTCCAGTTGGTAGACCAAGAATGATTTGAGAGGAGTAAATTATTCAGGGGATGATTAGAAAAATTATCTCAAGATAGATAATTATGTGTTGATAGCTTATGTTCGCGCCGCCATGAACCCACAGGTTCGATAGAGGCAGTGAGTTAGTTATTATTATTATTATTATTATTATTATTATTATTATTATTATTATTATTATTATTATTATTATCGTATAATAAGAACAGTTAATCTCATAGACTGCGATGGGCAGGGTAGTATTCATACTGGGGACCGACTGTTTAAGGTCTCTCCTGGAGAACTTGCCCATTGGATTTTTCCATCCTAAAAATCCATCGATTCCGGCCAGATTTGAACCCATCGACCCTCAGGACCATAGGCAAGGAAGTTAACCAGTAGCCCACCTCGGTCGACAGGCGTTTTTGTAACGTACTATATTCATGCATGACCATACATAACGGGAGGCCAGACCATTTCAACACTTTGATGGCATTTTTCCTTCTTCTCAAAAGATGAAGATTTGAAGTCTGGTATCACTGAGGGAAGTCATTTTAATAAATCTCGCGTAGGTACAGATTACCTAATAGGATCTGCACTAAAATTCCGATCAGCTGCACGTCGCAGTAATGCATTTTACAATGACATAAAAATAATAAGAATACGACAGTCGTTTTAATATTCCGGCTGTTACTTGTTTTTGGGCGCGGGTGTTTCATATTCAAATAGAAACTAAGAGTGGATTCCATCACAATCTGTTGTATTCGCAATCAGAGGCTTCTGGATCGTCAGCTTGCCTGCCAACATACGAGTTCTGCATACAATACACTCATAATTACCACAATTTAAACAACTCATTTTCGGCCGCGGTGGACTAGAGATTGTGCTCCTTTCCATTGGTTCTGAAGATCGCAGTCGATGGATTTTTTTAGGATAGAAAAATCCAAGGAGCAAGTCCTCCGGGAGAGACTTTAAGCCGTGGGTCCCGAGTCAGAAGAATTTCAGGCTCGTAAAAGATCCTTAAGCCTGAACAAAGAGGCCTCTAAGCAATATTTACCGACCGATCTCAAATATCCATGAAATAACTTACTGTCGTCCTCCAACGAGTTTTGCGCTGGGAGGTAGGGTATTCTTGCCATTCGACTTTCTACTCTAGCAGGTAGTTCCTTTTGTTCCTACAGCCGAGTCGAAGGGAAGTATTATTCATTCACAAATATTCAGTTTTCAGTTTGCGGTTTTCTGTGACTGTGTCTTTCGTAAATAGTGCGAATATTTTCAATATGATTTTACTTCCTTCCTGACTGGTGATGTCATGAAGTATCCATCCCCACACCACATTCCTTTAAACGGTAACTCCTCGGAGAAGGACAGTAGTTGCCTGCTAGATGTCTCATTGAATCGGTGTGTTGACCGCATGCCACTTATGCCATCTTTGGACAAATAAGGTAACTAAAAACAAATTTGGTCTATAAACTCCTGATAAAGGAAGGATGTGGCTCAACAATGGGGTACGCCATTAATCATTAATCAAACAACTTATTAAAAAATGATTGGCCCTATTTGATTAGTACCAGCCTCTATTTCAGTGGATCGGGTCGGTGATTCAATAGACTTTAAAGAGCGAAAACAATCCTGAACAGGGCTTCTTTAATGTGTTTGTGTGTTTTTTAATGCTACCCGCTGCACTTTACACGTATCGGGTTCTGCTCTGGGCAGGAACACCATTAGTTTTAACACCATTTGCGGTATTTGTTGAAACAATTAGAAACATAATTCCACCAGGGATTGATGGTGTTGATGTGATCTATTTTCATAACTCCATCCATTTCGCATCCCCTATATCCAGTTCCTAAAATCCATTCGAATATTATTCTCTCACCTAGATTAGATTTCGTTAGATTGGATTAGTAAAGAAGAGTTTGAGTTTTCTAAGACCCTAACATTGGAACCTTATATTTTTTTCATTATATTACCCATCTATTATTATCTATTCTACGGTGATATGTAGTCTGTTATGGTGTTCCTGGTTCGATACACATGACTCATACCCCCATTTATTTGGGCTGGACTCAAGGCCTCGAGGAGGGGCTATTTTGTCCTAAGTTGACACAAAGGCTTGGAGTCATGAGTATGGCCCGGTTAGTTCACCACAGCCACATATTTCAAACAGCTGTATTTTTTTTAACCAGACTATTTTCTGTCTAACATGAGATGAGGTGAAAGTTGAAACACTATCATTTACATTTTTTTTAAAAATCCTTAGACAAAATGAAAATGCAATATGGAGAGTGAGATAATACTTTGAAATCTAGAATGAATCAGATTTTGTTGAATTTATCTATCTATAAAGTTGAGCCATAACCTCTCCTTTGTAAGGAGTTATACTCGGACCAACGGATCTGTGCCCCTATAGCGCTGGCACCGTTCTTAGAAAAGTACACGTCTATACTCACACCATTTCACCGCAGTCCCCTCCCACTGCGCCAAACAGTAGCTATCGAGTAGGGATGTTGCCAAACTTCCCCCAGTGTCATGGCTCTTGAATATTGAATAATGCAAGGTTGGAGTAGAGTTGACAACACTGGAGTGCAAGTGCAAGAGAGAGATAGAGATAGGAATGCTGGGAGGGAAATGAGTTGCCGAGGCAAAAAAGGAAGCAGCCTTTAGTTCGCATATCTTACGGGGGCACAGATCGGTTGGAGAGACAATAGCCTACTAGACCAAATTAATTTTTAGCTACCCCTTATTTGCTGATATATGTCCTGAATAACATGCTGTGAACACACCGACCCAATGAGACATCTAACAGGCAACTAAGGTATTACTAGGACGTTGAGGTCGGTAAATTTTGCTTAGAGGCTTCTTTATTCAGGCTTAAGGATCGTTTACGAGCCTGTAAATCTTCAGGGCATAACCACTACTCCACCAAGGCTGACTGTTACATTTACAAAAAAGAGTAAAAGAATGGAAGGAGCTGGACATTTATTGACCACGAGTTGCATGAATACAGTAAATTACTTTTTAAATAAAAACCAAAAGGAAAAAGAAAAATTCATAGATCATGACTGTGTTTAAATGAAAGGATATCGGAAATTAAGAATTGAAGAAGTGTGGCATTGAACACAGAACATTGGAGTTGACATCCGAAGTAGCCCAAGGCCCATATGGAGCTGTCATGCCATTGATGATAATGATGATGATGAAGACTAAACTAAATGAAGTGAAGTGATTTGAATTTTTAACATGGCGCATCAGTTTGAGTAACGTAGAATTTGGGTGCGTCAGAATAACAGTGACACAACACGATTTAGACGTTAGATGCATCTTATTCAGAATTAAGATATTTTCTTCTAATGCTAGAAGCTACAATATCATTTACATGAAATGATATACTTAGGTTTGTGAAAGTCGCCCAATAAATACTGTATATTCCCTTACGAAAGAGCTAGTAGCTTCATTCGCATTTTTATAAAACTGTAATCATAGTTTATGGAATAACAGAGGTTGGTGAGATACCTTGATTTATGACTCAATACTATATTCCTAAGGCCAGTATTACACTATCAAAGAACGCTCTCAAATAATGCTATAAAATGTAAGATAAAATCGAATGTTTCCTACCTCTCCTCATATTAATTTTCCAAATAGATCGCGATTTCAAAACCATAGCGGTCCTATCTTCAGTACCATCTTGACCACTGATGTTATGTCGATCGGAAGAACCACATCTTCTTCCCTCTGTTAATGGACCGATAAACCTCTGGATCAGTCAGGATACGCGAGAATTTCGAAGTACGTAAGTTTTTCTTTGTTTTTCTGAATGTGGATTGTTTGCCAAACCGTAGGTTGCTTTTGTTTATCTTCTTCACTTCACGAGCTAGAAAAAATTCCTGTTCCGCCTCACAGTTGTTCTGTCCATCTTTTCACTGGCCTTCCTACATTTCTTGAACCTCTTGGCTTGTAGTTAAATGCTGCTTCTGGTAAATCTTGTTACGTTCATTCTTTCTACGTGTCTAAATAATTTCACACGCTTTATAATAGCTTGACCTGTATCTATGTAACGGAATCTTTGAACACGATTTTCACCCACTTAAAACTTTGGATCGACTTGAAACTTTGTATACTTGTAAAAGACCGATGACAATACAATAATTTCATATTTTGTTTCTAAAATGCTGGCCAGAATCATCAGAAAATAAAAAAAAAAAGAAAACCGGTACAATAGGTTGCGGACTTACCGGCATTTTAGTCAATCGTTGTAAGAGCTTAGTTGGTAGAGCGGTGGACTGTAGTGGTATATAATTTCAGTAATCCATAGGTCGCTGGTTCCAAACCCGGCCCGGAGGATTTTTTAGACGAGTATAATAAGCAATTAAATTTTCATGGGATTCCGGTTTATGACAATCAATTAATCTAAAAACTAAAAAAATGAATAATAGTTTAAAAAACTAAAACAACACTATTTATTAGAAAACCAAACTAAAAAATAAATAATAAATACCGAAAAATGTGAGAATATCTACTTTTTTTCAATGTATTTACAAAATGTGGTATGGATCGTAAACTCATATTTCATCAATTTCGAATATTAATTGTCTATATCACTTTGTCCTGGTGCAATCCTGTAATGAGGAATGTTTTATGTATTATAGAAACATTGTTATGTTTTAAAGAAATTAATGATTGAATACTGAAGTTTATAAAATATTAGATAAATTAGATAACAAAAATGATTGCATGAAATATTTGTGATAATTTATTATATTGCATCAACAAATTTTACATAATTACTAACCGTAGATATCTTAAATCTTTTCTGGGAATAATTTATTTTACGAAAATAAAGGAATGGAAATTACATTACATAGTATATAACATCGCTGTGAGAGAGTAATACCAGTCCCTCAACATTTCAAAGAGTGGGGGGGAGTGAAGTTTGCCTCTTTCACACAGTTCACACACTATGTGACACACAGACACTTCATTTTTGAATGACATTCATTCGCGAACGACTTCATTCGTGGATGACGCTTCGTGAGTGTCGTTCGCGAATGACGCTTCACGAGTGAGGAGTTCATAGAAACTAAGCACTTCATTGAAGCAGTTCGTACACAAATGACCCATCACTAGTTGTGATGCTTTTGTTAGAATTGACACTTACTATCAGCAAGTCCCAAACAGTAAAATTGACACTGCTTCAATAACTGAAAAAAATATGGACTCCTGTTTAAAGGGACTATGTAAACAATAATATCCAGGAAGAAATAAATAAAAAATATATAACATGCTAAGAAATGTTTTTAAAAAAATAAAGTATTTAAATTCAAAATATCCGACACGTGAAACAAAAACCAGATTGTATAAAACCCTAGCTGACACCCGACGTGTGCTGCTACGCCGAAAGAAAATTACAATTGCGTCCTTATGTTTAATTGAATAAGTGAAAGGAAACATAATTATAAATTTATATCGTAAATATTTTTAGGTACTCGTGCTGATTAACCGGCGCGCTTGGGAATCTACTTATCCCGATCTTCGTGGCATAAATGAGCTGAAAGACTAAAATTAATGTGTTTTTGTTTCTTTGAATAAGTAGGAGGAAAAATGTATATCGTAATTAATTTTAGATATCCCGTGCTGTTTACTTGGCGTTGCCCGGGAATCTACTTATCTCGATCAACTCGGCATAAATGAGCTGAAAGACGAAAATTAAAGTGTTTTTTACGTTTAGTTGAATAAGTGGGAGGTGAAATTTATATCGTACTTATTTTAACATACCTCGTACTGAATACAGGGCGTTGCTCGAGAATCTACTTATTCCAATCTTCCTGGCATAAATGAGCCGAAAGACGAAAATTAATGTGTTTTTATGATTAGTTGAATTAGTAATAGGAAAAAGACTATGAATGTATATCGTGATTGTTTTAAGATACCCCTTGCTGATTACCCGGAAAAAACTCATCCTGATCTACTTGCCATAAATGAGCTGAAAGACGAAAATTAATGTGCTTTTATGTATAGATGAATATTAAGTAAAAGTAAAAAAAATATATAGTATTTATTATATATACCCCGTGCTGATTACCCGACAAAAATGAATGTGCTTTTATGTTTAAGTAAAAGAGAATAATTTATATCGTAATTATTTTTAGATATCCTATGCTGATTACCCGGTGTTGCCCGGAAATCTACTTATCCTGATCTTCTTGGTATAACCCTAAAGGAGCTGAAAGACAAAATTACTTATTGTGAGTTATCCATAAAAGATTATCCATCGTGCTCTGCTACGCTTGCACGGGAATTTACTTTTCCCGATCTTCTTGACTTCAATGAAAGACAAGAATGGTTGTTGTAGTTATCGGTAAAAGATAAACATATGCTCATGCGGAATTTTGTAGACGTTTTTGAGGTATTCAATTCTGTGTAGGCCTACATTAATTTTATGCATTTATGATTTAGGCAGCGTAAGCTATTTAAGTGTCCAAAAAAGCTACTTCTTTCACGTTTTTCACTACAAATGGTGAATTTTAAGGGTGTGGGAGTTGAGTATCACAACTCTCTTATAGCTTATGTTCATCCCGGGAATCTCCTGAACACTTTGCAAAAAGCCCCATCACAATCGGTTGAACGGTATGACAGCGAATACAATACGAAGAAACAAACATACATTCATTTTTATATATTAGTTAGCCAATACCCGTCGTGCCCTGCTACACCTAAATGAATTAAATGTGTTTTTATATTTAGTTAAATGAGTAAAAAGAAAAATAATTATACATTTATATTGTAATTATCAGTTTAGCGGTTGTTTGGTCAGGTTAGAGGAAAATTAGCCGTTTTACTGGTAATTAGATTCATCGGTTTATGGGTAATTTTATCGTTTTAGAGGTAGCTTGATCGGTTTGCGGGTAGTTTCTCGTTTTAGAGGTAGCTTAATCGGTTTAATGGTAGTTTTGGTCTTTATAGAGGTAGTTTGATTTGATACTGGTAATTTGGTCGTTATAGAGGTAATTTCATCGGTGTAGGGGTAGTTTGGTCGGATCGGTTGGACATTTTAGATTATGTTTCTGGGTTAGGTTAGGTATCGGTTAAGTTAGGTATCGGTCAGGTTAGGTCAGGTCAGATTCGGTTAGGTTAGATTGGGTTCGGTTAGGTTAGGTTAGAATGAGATACGTTAGATTCGGTCAGGTTCGGTCAGTATAGGTCATGTTCGGTCCGATTGGGTCAGTATAGATCGGTATACTACAGGTCAGGTCATTTAATAGTCCAAAAAGCTACTTTTTTCACGTTTTTCACTGCAATAGATGCTTTTTTAAAGATGTAGGAGTATCACAACTCTGTTACAGCCTATGTTCATCCCGGGAATCTCCTGAACATTTTGCAAAAATACCCATCACAATCGGATGAACGGTATGGCCGTGCAAACAAATAAACTTTAATTTTTATACCGTACATTAGATAATTCAAAGATTTGGATAATTAATTTTTGAATACAAATTTCACATTGTTTCTTATTTAATAGTTATTATTGTTATTTTAATATTTATATTAATTTGTACTTTTACATTATTACATTTATGGACCATTTATTTTTAAAAGAAATTTTCTACGCTAAACTATGCAGGCAATGCCCATTATTGTGTGAAATCATGTACTGGTTTCGTCTATTGTTGTATGTATTATTTTGTTTGCCTTGTCAAATTTTTAACGATAAAAATGTTCATTATCATTATTTCATCTTTTATCATAAAACCGGGCTTTGAACGCAAAATCCCAGCTTTAGTTACATGGACACATATCCAGGATCAAGCACAGATTTCTCTCTCTTTTAATCCCGGAGTTTCCTGGAAGTAGTGAAACTTTTTTTTTTCACACGACTTAGAGGTAGTTCTACTGCGAGAAGCCAAGTGTTTAAGTAGATTCCTTCGCTGAATTGTTCATAGATTTTCTATTTTTTTATGATAGAACCATTGTAATTCAATTGTTGGATTATTTCCTTGTTTACACAACGATTCCATTGTTTCCGGATTTTCTACATGGACACTGAATTAACCACGACGAAATTTATTTAGTTAAGTTAGGGAGGAGCAAATTATAGTTCACCTGATTAATTAACACTTTATTGAATAATATTTTATATAATGGCTTTTGGGGCTGTCCATTTTGGATAATCACAATGATGTATTCATTATTTTCGTCAGTATAATTTTAACACTACTAAACAAGAAATTGTATTTGAAAAATAGTTACACAATATCCATAGTAGCTTTAGAAAATATATTTAAATTTAAAAGTGTCAAAATTGTTTTTTGCTTCCCCTGTAATTTTCTTAATTTATATTATGACTTATTATCTTTCACATGTCAATGCCTCAATTAAGGAACTAAAATGTTTTAAATAGAGTAGACCTGCGTTTGATTAATGTTGCCATGAAGGTAGACCTCCCGCTTTCCGAATAGGAACCCCCGCGTTTGATGCTATCCGAGCGTGCGTTTCCTCGATTAAAAATAAGAAAATTTTAAAGTTATATGAACATTTATTAATCAAGTTAATTGGTTGTTGCGATCGGCAGTAAATAATCACTCAATCGTCGACATTTCTATACCAAAGGACTGAAGAGGGCATATAAGACCCTAATGCAGCCGGAAGAGACAGGTCGCGCGATATCTCTGCATGTCAATTCTTCTCGGCTGCCGAGTGGGCGCACGGTTCGAACCGAGAGCTCGCTTGGCTGGCCGGGCGGAGATCATTTGGCTTGTATGTGAACATGAAGGTGATCCTTCTCTTTCAACACTTAGAGTCGGTTTTACCATTACGCCAGTTTAAGCTATGCATTATACACGGGGAAAACTGGCGTAATACAGGGCAAGTCAAAATGTTGTGCAGGTTTTCAGAAATTTATTATGTGAAATGTAATGAACATATAATATCGTGAGACATATTGTATGAAAGGTAAACTCTCAAAGTTTAGTTGTCCACTTCTAAAGTTCCGCGTTCACCCGCAAGATGTCAACAGCAGAGCAGTAAAGGAAAATGGCGTTGGCTGGGGATCAGAAGTCTTTCTGTGTGCTTGATTACCATGTAAACAACTCTGTGACTAGTGTTCAACGACATTTCCGTACCAGATACGATAAAGACCCGCCGGATGGGAGATCCATTCGTAAGTGGTACACACAATTTAGGGATTCAGGCTGTATCTGTAAACGAAAATCGACTGGCCGTCCGTCGACGAGTGAAGAGACAGTCGAACGCGTTCGCACATGCTTCGTGCGGAGTCCACAGAACCACCTACCGGGGAGCGACAGAACTTCAACTACACACAAAAAACTGTATGGCGGATTCTCCGGAAACGTTTACAGATGAAACCCTAACACTTGCAACTGGTTCAAGCCTTAAAACCCGCCGATTATGCTTTGCGAGCGTCCTTCTGTTGATTTTCTCGCATTAATGGAAGAGAATGAGTTCCATGAGAGGGTAGTTTACAGTGATGAAGCGACTTTCCACCTTTCAGGAAAAGTGAATAGACACAATGTAAGGATTTGGGGAACTGGTAACCCCATGCAACTCTGGAACATCAACGCGATTCTCCGAAAGTGAATGTCTTTTGTGCCATTTCCCATGCAAAGGTTTATGGGCCCTTTTTCTTTCATGAACGTACTGTGGAACGGACATGTTTTCCTGATATGCTACAACAATGGCTCCTTCCGCAGCTTGAAGCGGATAGTCCAGATTTCATTCTGCAGTTGGATGGTGCCCCTCCACATTACCATGGCAGTGTTCGAGACCATTTGAATACGGCTTTACCACAACGCTGGATAGGCCGTGCATCTCAGGGTGATCAACAACTCATTCATTGGCCACCTCGTTCACCAGATCTAACCCCGTGTGATTTCTTCATGTGGGGGTCTTGTAAAGGATCATGTTTACGTACCACCACTTCCAACAACACTGCATGAACTGCGTGCCCGCATCACAGCAGCCATTGCTGATATCGACCGCGGACTGCTACAGAAAGTTTGGCAGGAGATTGAATATCGGCTTGACATCTGTCGTGTAACAAAAGGCGCTCACATAGAACATCTGTGAATATTTAAAAAAAACTTTGAGAGTTTACCTTTCATACAGTATGTCTCACAAATATTATATGTTCATTACATTTCACATAATAAATTTCTGAAAACCTGCACAACATTTTGGACTTGCCCTGTACAGTTATCTCTCTTGGTGAAATTGACCCTTGGTCTAGTCTAGACTAAGTTAATTGGTAAAACTTAGATATTAATTATATTATTCACATTTTGATACTTACCTTTCTCACAGAAGATGTAGTAGGCCTATGTGCTGTCCATTTTCTCTTAACTTTTTTCACGCCTTCTCTAGGAATTTTCACATGAACCTAATTATTCTTGTATATCTTCTTTTACCTCATTTGGCGTAAGGAGATTCGTTTTAAGAGATTTTTTATAATTACCCATAAAAAGCACAAGGTGTGAGACCTGGGATCCAGCGGTTGATCCAGCGAGTTATTAATTGATAATAAAAATTCAATAATAAAATGCATCGTCTTGAAATTTTAATTCAAGAATATGTAGAAAAAATATTTAAATAATCCTAAAAAAAAGAAGAAATGGGTTGAAAAGAAATATGCTCTATCATTTGTTAATGTATTCTCCTATTTGTTGAATACAATACAATTAAGCAGATTATAGAAAAACACAGGGGGTTTAACGTAGAAACTACATGGTTTTATAGACCTAGAGAAGGCGTTCGACAAAGTGAACCGTCCTTTATTATGGAAGATAATGCAAAAAAGATGATACCCGACACACTTAATAAAAAACTATTCAAAGCCTATATAAAGATACAATTTTTTTTATCTAATGCCACCCACGTTGTCCTTTACGACATTTCTGGTTTTCTCCCCTAAGCTTTGGCAGAATTGCAATCCATTTCTTAGGTTGGTGCACCTGGAAGGCTGAGTTACGTTACCCCTATGGTATGATGGTGATAAATGATTATGAAGCGCCAAGAGAGTTCTTAACTAAACTTAACCTAAATTCCATACCATGGGCAACCACAGAATAATTCCCTTTAAAGAAAAAATCCTATGTTTTGACCGGGAATCGAACCCGGGACCTCATGAACGGTAGTCAGGAACGCTGATCACTAGCCCATGAGGCTGATCGAAGATACAAAAATAGTAATTGAAATAAGTGGAAAATTAACAGAAGAATTAGAACTAACTGTGGATTAAAACAGCGGTATAGACTTTCCCCAACGCTCTTTAATATAGGCCTATATTTAGACAATATTCTAGATGAATGGAAACAAGTAGTTCATAAGGGATTAAAAATTGGACAAATTGTATATCTGATGAAAGTTAAAAATTAAATTGTACCTGTTGGTAGGTGCCGTCGTCCTCAACTTTGTTAAAATATTGTATATAAAATTAACTGGAGCGCTTTCGGAAGTTATCTTCCATCTTCTGCAGGTTGAGCTTCCGCTACTCGTTGTTGTGTACGGTGATTTATACTCCAACTGTTTGTAGCAGCAACTGACTTGTTTTTTGATGATCTCGTGTAATGGGTTTGACTGAGGTGCGTTCTCATTAAGAAGTGAGGTGTTGTTAGTTTCCTTTATAATTTGAACGTCTTGAAATTTAATTTTTAACTTTCATCATATGACTTCACCTCAACGGAATTTGATATGAATTTTACTAGTATTAATATCATAGATCAATAATAATATGGGGGTTTTCTCGTCTCACTCCTGGAACTGGAATTATGTCGGACATGAGTATACAGAGTTTGTTAAAGGAATTGGATTGTGTAAAACAGGCCTTGCAGAATGTATGAAGTACTGGTAGTGTCAAACCAACACAAATTTAAGTTGAATTCTTAGCGGCTTCTAGCATCTTCTGTAAAGGTGAGCAACCTTTTGACTTAGTTCACATAAATTGTATTTTTGACACATTACATTTTTAAATGGTGAAACATTGCATGATTTATTACTTATGATTTAATATATTTTACCATATTTGTCATCTGCAATTTTCACGGTAGTCCAGGTCTGTTACGTTACAAAAGAAACATAACTCTAAGAAACCTTTATGAGAAATACTCAATTCCTAAAATTAAGTAACTATTTAGAAATTAAAATATATATGTAGTCAATATGCCCATTTCACCAATTAATGTTTTAAAATGGTCAACAAGTTTCTACAGCCAAGCTGTCATTCTCAAGACCAGATATTGACTCACTGAGTCAATATCTGGTCTTGAGAATGACAGCTTGGCTGTAGAAACTTGTTGACCATTTTAAAACATTAATTGGTGAAATGGGCATATTGACTACATATATATTTTAATATTATATCACCAAGAAGATCACTTGTGTATTAAATAACTATTTAGAGTTTACAAGTTAGTAAGTAATTAGAGACAAAAATGGACGACAAAAAACAAGAAAATAATATAAAGACTTCAGAAATTAAATTCTTGAGAGGAGATAAAGAATGTACAAAACTATATCTCATAAAAACTGAAGAAATACAGACGAGAGAAATTAGAAAATTTTAATTTGAATGGTAGATTCAAATATTTTGAACGACACAAGAAAGAATATTTAGTAAGAATTCAAACTACAAGGAGTTACTGATCGAATATTGAGTTATAAAGTTAGTAGAAACGCATCAGGGGGTTGACTAGGTTTTTTTAAGCACACAATACATTAATCCAGTGTATATAACAACACAGCCATCTTCCATACCGGAAGAAATACGAGACAACAGACTACTCTCATGAAGATGATATATCAGACAGTCGAAAGTATTACTGAAACATGGACTAGTAAACTCATGTTAAATTGCAAGATTGTTTGAATGAATGGTGTGTCTTTTCACGACTCCCGACAGGTTGTTTTCCCGTAAACACCTGGTTGGTGAGGAGCTTGCGAAATTACCAGGAAAGAAAGAGGTTAAACTTTAATCCAAAGAAAATAAATAAAAAATATAAATAGCCAGATCTCGATGGTCTAAAGGTTTTGCTCCTTGTCTGTACTCTCGATGGTCGCGGGTTCAAATACGGTCGGGGTCGATGAGTTCTTAAAGATGGGGAAAATCAAAAAGATAAGTCTCCGGGGGGGGACTTTAAGCTGTGGTTCCCGTTCCCGAGTCTGAAGATTTTCATGCTCGTATAAGAACCTCATGTCTGAATAAAATGATCTCTGAACAAAAATTTACGGGGAATAATTGGAAAACAGTATCTCAGGTTGGTTCACCGCTGTGGTCTCGAGGTAGCGTGCTACCTTGTCACGCAGCGGACCCGGGTTCGATTTCCGGTCGGGACAGGCTCCTGGGTGAGGTTTTTTTCGGGGTTTTTCCTCACCTGTAAGACAAATGTCAGGGAGCTTAGGGCCCTACGGTCCCCGAAAATCATCCGGTCGTCACCATCATCCTTATCATTATCATCATCATCCTTCACAGGTGTGGAAAGCAAGGGAAGCTACCATACCTGTAATTCCCTAGTAAAACTGCAAAGCATAGCATGAAAATTCTGTGATTGCAGTGAAAGACCTGCCTTCGGGCAGAATTACTATGGATGGATCTCAGGTTGGAATTTATGGAGATATTGTATC
Organism: Diploptera punctata; assembly: GCA_030220185.1. Lineage (NCBI taxonomy): Eukaryota > Metazoa > Arthropoda > Insecta > Blattodea > Blaberidae > Diploptera > Diploptera punctata. The sequence continues at coordinate 51,792 of JASPKZ010000541.1, forward strand.
TGTGAGGCCATGAACCTCCAGGTTCGATTGTACCTGTTGGTTATTAAGTAATCATTTTAAAGATGTTTATTTATGCTGACAAACTTGAGTCTATGAGGTCCTCTAACACATGCAGTAACAAAGTATGCAGTACATCTAATATTAATATGTACAACCTTTGAAAAAAATATGATGGCGCAACTCTTGTTCTTGGAAAATTAAAGCCTTGAAGAGCGATTCACACTAGTAAGTTGATTCGTGCACTGTCTCCTTTGAGATAAAATCCGGCGGCGTAAGTTTCTTTTTTATACAGTATTCGTATCGTTCGCTTCGGTAGAGCAGATGGTAAGGTGCTCTGTTGCGACGACGCTGGCCCAGGTTCATTTTCTGGTCAGGAATTTTTTTTAATAACTTCGTTAATTTTCATATGCCTACACGTTACTAGACTTCATTATATATATATATATATATATATATATATATATATATATATATATTATGGAAATACATTAGTTAAAAGATACAGCTCATATATTTATAGAAAATGAATTTTGATTGTAACGTCATTACTTTCTTTACAAAACACAAGACATAACAAATCCCATCACAATGGATTAGTGCTGTAGTAATGCATAAAGGGCAGACAGCTAGACATTCATTTTACATATGTATGATACGCCAAATGTCAAAAATATATTTATAACATCTATATATATATATATACGTACTCACTGGCACTATCGAACCCGTAGGTTCATGGCCGCGCGGACATAAGCTCTCCATACATCCCTATCCTGAGCTAATGCTTTCCAATCATTCCCTGTATAATCTACTTCCCTCAAATCATAGTTAATGTTAATCTCCCACCTCATTCTTGGTCTACCAACTGGACATTTTCCCTCTGGTTTCCCTACAAGAAGCTTCCATGCAAGTCTTTCATTCCCCATACATGCAACATGTCCTGCCCTTCACAGTCTATGAGAATTAACTGTTCTTATTATATATGGCTTCCTATAAAGACCATGTAGTTCATTGTCATGTAGTCTTCTCCATTCACCTGTCTATTCATCTCTCTTTGGTCCAAAAATTTTCCTAAGTACTTTATTCTCAAATACTTGCAATCTCCTTTCCTCTCTTAAGGTAAGAGTCTATGTTTCGCACCCATATAATATAACTGGTAGAATAATAGTTTTATATATTTTCAGTTTAACGTTTTTTGAAAGGAGTTGTGACATCAAGAGTCTCTGCAATGCATAATAGCACGCATTTCCAGAATTGAGCCTATGTTTAATTTCTTTGAGCATCTCATTCCTATTTGTGATTATTGTTCCTAGGTATATATGTAATATAAATTCACTGTCTCCTCTACTGTTTAATTGTGTACTAGAGCATGGCATCAAATCTTTATTGGATGAAGAAGGCCTACAACTCAATGGTATTAATAAGCTGTTAGTTTATGCTATTTAACTCATGCCCCAAATGGGAGTTGATGACCAATCACGTTTCAATTATTTCTGTTTTACAACCAAACACAGTCGTGTTTCGCCAAATATTTATCAATATTAAATATACCATATTAAAGAAAGCTCCTCATTTTTAATATTCTGAACAGGTCTGACTATTATTTTGCAGTGACTGACTGTAAGAAATACGGCTACCAGATTGTATATATAGTGCATGCATGTCAATACAGAGCGCTTACAAGAGTTAATATAAAAACATTTGTAGCAATTGATTATACCACCAAAAAAAAAGAAACCACTGTTTGCACTTTCTTAAATGTATTTTTTCCCAGGTAATAATCCAGAAAAATATAATTATCATATTTACATCATATGACATGAGAAATGAATTAATATACAGTTTGATGTGTTTCATTTTTTCTCCACTAGAGAACATTCTTACAATATTGCATTCCTTTGGCAATAAATAGTATGGTCTGGTTGCAGTGATAAACAAAAGAAGCAGATGAAGCGTACCAATCGTTTCTCATTTGTTTTCAAACATCGCCATTTACATTAAATATATAACAATTTAAAATAACTATAGTTAAATAATGATTTGTGAGTAAACAGCTTAATTTTATCCGTTAAATAGTCCTAACAAATGCCACTCTTGATTTCCAAATTATCGATAAATTCACGACTCACGAAGTGGCATTACTTATGATGATGTAGTACTGTTGACCGATAGCGAGGAGATACTTAAGACAAATATGCACACACACTATTGACTAACACTAAGAAATTGGGACTGGAAGTAAATATCAATAAAACTCAATATATGGTCACACATAGAAATACATTCCATCCACAGTAATTCTGCACGTGGGCAGGTCTTTTCACTGCAATCATAGCATTTTCGTGCTATTCTTTGCAGCTTTACTAGGGAATTGTAGGTGTGGTAGCTTCCCGTTGCTTTCCACACCGGTGAAGGATGATGATGATGACGATGAGAAGATAATAAGATAATGATAAGCATGATGATGATGGCCATATGATTTGGGAGACCGTTTGGGCCTTAAAGTTTTCCTGAGATTTGTCTTACAGGTGAGGAAAAACCTCGCCCAGAAAAACTGCCCCGACCGGGCCCCCTGCGTGACAAAGCAACACGCTACCTCGAGACCTTAGCGGTGGACAGAAATACATAATATAATGGAAATGGACATCTAATGACAAATGAGGGAAATTTTGAGGAAGTGGCTGAATTCAAATACCTAGGAATAATAATAACAAATAGGAATGAGATGCACAAAGAAATTAAACATAGGCTTAATTCTGGAAATGCGTGTTATTATGTATTACAGAGACTTTTGACGTCCCAACTCCTTTCAAAAAACGTTAAACTGAAAATATATAAAATTATTATTCTACTATTATATTATATGGATACGAAACATGGACTCTTACTTTAAGGAAGGAATAGAGATTACGAGTACTTGAGAATAAAGTTCTTGGGAAAATTTTTGGACCAAAGAGAAGTGAACAGACAGGTGAATGGAGAAGACTACTTAACAGTGAACTACTTGGTTTTTATAGGAAGCCAGATATAATAATAGTTAACTCTCGTAGACCGCGATGCGCAGGATATGTGGCACGTATGGGGAATGAAAGAGGTGCATGAAAGCTTCTTGTAGGAAAGCCAGGGGGAAAACGCTCAGTTGGTAGACCAAGAATGAGGTGGGAGAATAACATTAACTATGATTTGAGGGAAATAGATTATATAGGGAATGATTTTAAAACATTAACTCAGGATAGGGATGTGTGGAGAGATTATGTCCGCGCGGCCATGAACCTACGGATTCTATAGTGCCAGTGAGTTAATTAGTTTTTAGTTATGTAATATAATGATTAGAACTTTCTGATACACATATAATGGATGCGCTGGAGTTTATCTGAGATTATAGAGTCTGTGATTGAAATAGAATCCTGAAATAGAAACGAAATGAGTTATAGAATTACTCAATAAATCAAACATGATGTTGGTCCAATATATGGCTTCCAGTTCGTGCATCGTGTTAAACTAGATTTTCAATCAGAATTTTTTGAAGCTTCCCTTAGGTTATAAGGTATTCACGAACAGAATGTTAAAATATACTTCTATTTAATTAGAATATACGCCTGAAACCATACATTTTATTATAATTGAAAGAGATGAAATCGTAGCTAGTGTGTTGTATCTATGTGGATACTGTTTGCTCACGATTTGTTGGGTGTTTATTGGTGCATTGGGAACAGAATCCTTTTGGTTCCCTCTCCTAGTTTTGCGTGAGGGAATGTGCAGATCTGTACTGCAGGTCGTGCCTCGCCGAGAACTATACTTAGAGGTAATGATGAGGGACTCAAAAAGATACCGATGAGGAGATACCGTGCGGCCGCAGCTATGTGTTTAACATCGACACCTACACGAGAATACTCCACCCCCGCCAATTTTACTTGTTTCTCTTTTATAACATTTCCTAGTTTCAAAAAGTTAGTGTTAGATAACGTTCCTTCTCTGTGGAAACGTTTCGGTTCCTGAAATTAAGTTTAAAATTTATATTAAATTGGATAAATAGAAAAATAAAGTAAAACAATTTAGTTGAATTGTAACATGAATTTATATATATCATCATCCGGTATCATGGCAGCTGCCGCCGTCTTCCGGAAACCAAACGCCATTCCTCTCTGTCCGTCCATTGATATTCCTCCAATCCTCTGATATTCATAACTACTTGTAGCCCTTCTATCCAAATTTTCTTCGGTCTTCCTCTCTTCCTCCTTTCCATTGGGATCCATTCCATAACAATTTTAGGCAATATTTGCTCTGGCATTCTTTTGACATGGCCATACCACTGTAATCTTTTCTTTTCTACAATGTCTATGATGTCCGGCTCCTCTTGTACACCCACAAAGCAGAAGGAACTGACCGTATAAATATTACTTTACTGAATAAAATAATCGAAGCTATACTACCTACTATAACTCATATTTTTAACTCCTCACTACAAACTTCTACATATCCCTCATTGTGGAAACAAGCCCTCGTACGTCCACTGCCTAAAGTTAAAACGCCCTCAAAACCCCGAACGACTTTCGACCCATTAGCATTTTACCTACTCTTTCAAAAGCTCTGGAACGATTAGTCCATAAACAACTGACTGAATACCTAAATGATTACAACCTTCTAGATCAATTTCAGTCAGGCTTCAGGACAGGACACAATACAAATACTGCTCTACTAAATATTTGCGAAGACATACGCGAAGCTGCTGATAATCGAAACTTACCATTCTTACAGTTACTGGACTTTAGTAAAGCATTCGACACGGTAGACTTGGACTTATTGTTGCATAAACTTAAAAATCCTCTTACTCTCTGATAGTGCCACGAAAATGGTTAAATTCCTACCTTCATGAGCGCCAGCAATCTGTTATAGGAAATCATACATTATGTTCTTCTTGGTCCTTCCGTAAAGCCTGGGGTTTCCACAGGGTTCGGTACTTGGACCCTTTGCTTTTTTCAATCTACATAAATGACATATCTAACTCCCTAAAGCATTGCAAACATAATTTATTTGCAGACGACATGCAAATCTACTCCACACAGACAAATATTCACTAAATGAACGCTGTTGCCAAAATTAACGAGGATCTTGACTCACTAATGACTTGGACAGTTAAATATGGACTGCAATTAAATCCTACAAAGTCACAATCAATCATTATGGGTCATCAGAGACTATTATCTACAATTAACCTAAACACAGTTTCGCATGTGTCACTAAACGGAGTTCAAATCCCTTATAGTGAGACAGTAAAAATTCTAGGAGTATTATTGACAAAAACTTAAATTGGAATACACAAATAAACCATACATGCAAAACAGTCTTCTCAATAATACATTTATTAAATCGTGTACGAAATTGTTTGCCATTCGCCCTTAGGAAAATTTTAGTAGAAACACTTGCAATGCCCCATTTTGATTATTATTGTGACACTCTTTTTACAGACTTAAATATTATTTCCACTCAAAGACTTCAACGTGTTCATAATTCTTGCGCACGTTTTATTTGTGGTATTCGCAAATTTGACCATGTTACACCGTCCCTGGAACAATTTATCGTGGTTTCGTCTAAGAGATCGTTAGAACTGTCCATTCCCTATCCCTTCTCTATAAAATACTTCACACATCATCGCCTAATTATTTATCCCACGCCGCTTCATCAGACTATCCGACACACATAATCTTGACACTCGATCCCATCAGCACATTGTCCTTTATATCCCGCCTTCATCACACTGTATATTATTCATTATCTTTTACGGTGTCACTTTACCAAAACATGGAATTCCCTTCCACCCTATGTCAGAGACTGTCAAACTATAACATCATTCAAAAACAAACTAAAGAATTATTTAATAACAACTGACTTATACACCTCACTGATAGTATTCTTTTAGCAATATTAATATATTTAATATATTATGTAAATAATATTAAGAATAACAAATATTTTTATTTGTTTTTGTTTTAAATATTGTATAATCGTAAAATTAGTTTTTCTATATCTCATTATTTTCCTGTTTTTTTATATACACTAGACAGGGACAATTTAATATGTTTTGCTTGTATACATTTTATTATTAGTTTTAGTCTTAATTTTAACTAATATTAACTGGGTTGTATTATAGATCGTAATATGTATATTAGATATTATCTTTTGATCAAATTTTTTACTTAGTGTTTAATATTAGAGTTAATTAAGATTGTTATATTTCTTATGTAATATATGTTTGTCCTGGTGAGTGGAAGAGAAGGCACATGGCCTTAACTCCACCAGGCTAAATAAATCTTAAATCTAAAATCTAATTCCCTTATTTCTTATTTCGTATTCTATCCATTCTAGATTGCCAGCCGATCTTCTTAAAACATCCATTTCTGTACTTTAAAATTATTTTCATGCCTTCCTTTGGCCAGCAACCAATCGAAGGGACTATTATTATGCTTTTCAAGTCTTATACGAGAATTTCCTATAAGGAAACATTTTTCTATAGGATCGTAAACAGGTCTTGGTCTAATACTTGGAAGGAAGAAGAAGAAGAAGAAAATTATTTTCATTTCCCTGGTAGGAATTTGCCAGGCTTCAGCGCCATATGTTAAAATGCTCTGAATTATGGTTTGATATTTTTGTAATTTTCTATTTTTTGTAACATTTTTGCTCCACCAAACAGAATTTAAAGCATTTAGTGCTTGTTTTGTTTGTGCGATTCTATTTTAATTTCCGCCTGTGTTATCGCCAGAATGGTCTAATTTTGTTCCTAAACAAGTGCATTCAATACTAGATCTTAGTTTCTTCTCCATTGTTGAAAGTATGTAATTTCTTATAATTCTACTATTCGCTGGTTGAGTGGAAGGGAAGGCCTTATGGCCTTAAATTTGCTAGCTAAAATGAAGCATTATTATTATTATTATTATTATTATTATTATTATTATTATTATCATCATCATTATCATTATATTTATTATTATTATTGTTATTATTATATTATTATTATTATTATTATTATTATTATTATTATTATTATTATTATGCTCCAATATTACCCAATGTAGCGAGAACACCGGTCTTCACTGTCATCTGGTAGCTAACTATAACAAGTAAGGAAATTAAAGAGAATATAATCTTCATCTTCTTCTTCTTTCACAAATTAGGTTCCGATCTCACATCTGTTCAGCCCAGCGTTTTCTTGGTCTTCCCATTGACATTCATCCTCCAGGATTATACATCAATGTCATCTTTGGTATCCTATCCTCTGTCATTCTTTTGCAGATGTTCTATCCAATTGTTACTGTGTTCTTCTATTTGTTGAAGAAGTGGTTGTAACTTTTAGTTCCTCTCTAATATTATCATTTCTAATACCAATAAATAAATAAAATATATATATATATATATATATATATATATAGTTAGGCATAAATCACATTACATAACAAATGTATCATAGTTCTTCTCCAATTAAAGAAAAAATATGAAGATTAATAATATTATAACATTAAATACAAACTAGAATGGAAAAATCATATGAGAAGAATGGAAATAATTAGATTTCCAAAATTTGCATTCTAATATACTTCAACTGGATATTGGGACGCAAGAAGACCAAGACATCGGTGGAAAGATCACGATTATCTTGTTAGGTTTACCGTCACAAAGCACATGGCCTGAAACGGATTTGTTCACGATCATGATAATGAAGACATTAAACTGACACTGTATTAAAATTGGTTCACAATAGAAAAACAACTTCATTAAACATCAAAGTGATTTGTAGAAAAAAAAGTCATGACCAAATTCTCCGTCACAGTAATTTCCCTAAAATATTTTTAAGGCAAACGTTTGGGGAAAATATCAAGGAAAAGACTACGGAAGATTATCTTTTAACATGTAATAGAAATTACAAGATTCTTACTTACTTTTTTCTTTTGAGGGTCCTCTCCACTTTTCAGCGGTTACCCTGTATTCACATTCGCCATTCTTGCCGATCACGCCATTCATCCTCCTCCAGACTTCGGTCGTTCATCAATCTATGGATCTCTCCTCTCCAAGTTGTTCTTGGCCTGCCCCGTTTCCTTCTACCAGAAGGGTGACCATTCCAAAAGAGTTTTGGGCCACCTATCATCCTCCATTCTCCTGACATGGCCATATCACTGAAGAGCTCGTCTTTCGATCCTTTCCACCACTGTCTCCTCCATATCCATCATCTGCCTCACTTCTTCATTTCTTCTTCTTTTCCAACCTGGACACCCTGGCACAGCGTCTTATTCCATCCATCTCCACTGCCAAGATCTTAGTTTTTTGTCCCTCTACCAAAGTCCATCCCTCAGCACCATAAGTCATTATGCTTTCCACAACAGACTTCAAAATCCTCTTCTTCGTGTGGTTTGACATGGTCCTACTCCACAGTACTCCATTCAACATTTTTATGGCTCTTCGTGCTTGTACTAACCTGCTATCTACTTCAGCTTTACAAACTCCCTGATTCATCAATAAGTGATTCTACGACTACAAGAAAAAAGGTTAGCTGAAAGAAGAAATGAATGGTTCATTGATAAGGTATTGCCTCTAGAAGATCATTATTATCATTAACTAACTCACTGGTACTATCGGACCCATAGATTCATGGTCGAGCGGACAAGAACTCTCCACACATCCTTATCCTGAGCTAATGTTTTCCAGTCATCCCCTGTATAATCCACTTCCTTCAAATCGTAGTTAATTTTATTCTCCCAACTCATTCTTAATCTTCCAACAAGGCGTTTTGTCTGTTGTTTTCCTAAAGGAAGCTTCCATGCCCCTCTTTCATTCCTCATACGTGTCACATGACTTACCCATCGCAGACTATGAGACTTTTCGTATTATATCTGATTTCCTATAAACATCATGTAGCTCACTGTTATGTAGTCTTTTGTATTCGCTTGTTTGTTCATCTCTCTTTGGTTTAAAAATTTTCCTAAGAACTATATTATAGTATTCCTGTAGGAGATACGAGTAATAGGCTATATTTTTTACTTGTGTAGGCTACCAACAAGTCCGCAAAACCCCCTTCCACAAGGACCAGGTGATTTGTGATCGAGGTTTTCTTCCTCCACAGCAGGTACCTTTACATGGTTAGAGAGACTACTTTTCCCTTTTGCTGGTTTTCTCTTCCGTCTTCTATCCATTTATCCATACACCTAGCAAACATTTCTTCATCCATCTGGATGGTCCATCATTATTTTTTAACAGTTTCACTAATATCCATTCTCCGGATATGTCCTGCCATCTCAATCAAGCTATTTTAATGTCTGTAACAATGTCTGCGACTTATACAAATTATATAATTCTACATTATATCGTAATCGTCATTCTCCTCTTTTCTCGATGGGGCCATATATTCTTCTTAGACTTTTTCATTCAGAAAACCTCCGAACGGAGCAATGGTATTTTCAGTCAAGACGCACTTCTCACTTCCATATGTTAGCATAGGATTTATTAATGTCTTGCATAATCTTATTTTTGTGTTAAAAGTGGGATATTTTGATTTAAAATATTTTACCATTCCATAGTAATATTTATTGCCATTTTGAATCTTAACGATAGAGTATAAAGTTGTATATTTCAGAATGAAATTGACATATTTACTTCATTTTTCATCGGTTGATTAAATATACTGTAGAGATAACCTGACCAAAGTTATATTCTGATTGGTGAAGTTGTTTTGGAGAAATGAGTTCTGGTATTGATAACAGTATTTTTGTTATTATTGAATCGATAGTATTATGTTTAAAAAACTGTTATACGAAAATTAAGCCTAATTCATAAGCTATCATCATCATCTTCATCACCATCACCTGTTGGCTCGTTCCGATTTCACGAAAGCTAGAATTTTTTAAAATGTTTCAGACCATCCTTTCTTTTAGGCGTCCAACATTTCTCCTTCCGTGTGGTTTATAATTTAGCAATAATTTTGAAAACCTTTTCTTCTGGCATTCTATCAATGTGTTCTTTCCATGCGTTCCTCTATTTAATTATTCGATTTGTAAGTTTGAAAACATTTAGTTCCTTTCTTATATCTTCACTTCTTTTCTTATCGAGCAGAGTTTATCCTGCTATGTTTCTTGAAAAACTCTTCAAAGCTGCTTCCAATCTTTGTTCTTGTTTTTTTAGTGATCGTCCAACATTCTGATCCATACATCAATACAGAAACAGCCATTACTTTATAAAATTTTATTTTTGTTTTATTTTCTTGTGTTTTAAGGGTTATTATAATAGTGCTACACATTAGATTAAATTTATGTATTTTGTCATTAATATCTTCAATTTTAACATATGATAAATTGAAACCTAGATATTTAAAACTACATCTTAGAAGAATTACACATGGAACCTTTAAAAAACAAAATTTTTGATTATAAGTCAAGATGGGTTCAACATGTTCATCGAATGGAAGATCACAGGATACTCAAACAAATGTTAAGATATCAACCTGCAGGAAGAAGAAGACCAGGACGTCCACTCAAAAGGTTTCTGGATGGTGTTTCTCTTGAGGCCGAAACAGGTCAACAAATGACCTAAATTCGTGGATGTACTATGATGATTATTATTATATTTAAAACTATTCACTCGCTCTAAAATTTTGTCATCATCATCATCAACAACAACAACAAGGATTAAGCTCAATGTCCTGTTCCGATCTCATTATAGTCCGCAACGTGGGAGACGTCTGCCAGAAGTTTGACATCGACCAAGAAGTCTGCAACGGTCTACGAGGCGACGTGATACCAGGCGATCATCACAACGGCTCAAGGGGCGGAAGCAGCAACCCTCTCTAAAGGGGTTAATACTTAGAGGAGCATGGATAGATGCTCTGAGACAGCAGCCCTGTCATCATCCTTACCCTGCACAGCGCTCGTAACGCGGTTATGGGGACATTTATAATTACTGATTCATCTCAAAGCAAATTTGTCATCAATTACTATTTTGCCCTTAAGGTTTCATAAGCTAAATGTATGCAAATTTTCAATGCACTATCTGTAAAACAGTAAGAAGTGTTGATTTTTTTTCTGAGATGCTACATCGCCACAGACCTCCCCTTAATTGACTTTGAAGTGTTTGAATACTCAGTTTAAATAGAGAAACTTTCCGGACATTGTTAGCCACTTCACAGCTGGCTGTGGCAGGTGGTTATTCTTTTCAATGGACGGAAACTGACCCACGCATTGTCATTTTTAACACTTACTTGCCCGAATATGACTACCTACATAATAATTAAATTTTATACTTCCCATCTGTGTGAATAAGAAGTCAGTAACTCTTACCTCAATGGGAATAGAATATTATATTAAGAAACAATCTCATCTCTCTTTACAGGCCGTGTCACTGTATGGCCCGGGTGACAAATTACATGTAAAATAACCTAAAAGAGAGGGTTTAAACTAAGAATAAGAAATAAATATACTTTATTACATTTAAGTCCCAATAATTTATAACGAATTTAAAGTAAATTAATCAATGTATTTGATGTTTACTTGATGAAAATCACACCATTGAGTAACACTAAGAAATTGGGACTGAAATTAATTATCATAAGTAATGCCACGAGTGATTTCCAAATTATCGATAAATTCACGACTCACGAAGTGAGGAGTGATTATCTAGAGAATTTGGAAATCAAGCGTGGCATTTGTTGACTATTTTTACTAATAAAATTAAGCTGTTTTTACTCACAAATCATTATTTAACTGTAGTTATTTCAAAATATTTATATATTTAATGCAAACGGCGATGTTTTGAAAAAAAATGAAGAAACGATAGGGACGCTTCTACTGCTTCTTTTGTTTATCACTGCAACCCAGATCATACTATTTATGCCACAAAGGAACGCCAATATTGTTGATTCAGGGAAATGCTCTATAGTGGAGGAAAAATTGAAACATCAATCTGGATATTAATTCATTTCTGATGTGTTCGTCGGATGTTGTAAATAGTACAATTATATTTTTCTGGAATTATTACCTGGGAAAAAAATACATGTAAGAAAGTCAAAACAGTGGGTTTCTACACAAATGTTTTTATATTAAACTCCTGCAAGCGTTATGTTTGACATCTATGCACATATATATACAATCTGGTAGCCATATTTCTTTATTGGCTCAGTCACTGCCAACAATAACGGTCAGACCTGTTCAGAATATTAAAACGAGGAGCTTTGTTTAATATATTGGTTTGGTAAGTATAAACACTGATAAATATTTCGTTGAAAACAAGACTCTGATTGGTTGTAAACAGAAATCATTGAAAACGTGATTGGTCATTGACTCCCATTTGGGGCATGAGTAAATAGTCAATTAAAAAAACTTAATGTATGGACCACCCAACATATAATGCAATTATATAAATGGAAATGGACAGCTAGTGACCAAATTAAGGAAATTTTGAGGCCATAGTGGTGTGAATTCAAATACCTAGGAACAACACTCACAAATAGGAATGAGATGCCACAAAGAAATTAAAAAAATATGATCAATTCTGGAAATGCAACATGTGCTATTTATTGCTTTTACAGAGACTCCTAACGTACCACCTTCTTTCCAAAAAGCGTTAAAGTGAAAATATATTAAACAATTATTCTAACCAGTTATATTATATGGATGCGAAACATGGGCTCTTATTTTAAGGGAGGAAAGGAGGTTACAAGTATTTGAGAATAAAGTTATTAGGAAAATGTTTGGACCAAACAGAGACGAACAGACAGGTGAATGAAGACAACTATATAACAGTGAACTGCATGATCTTTATAGGAATCCAGATATAATAAGAACAGTTAAGTATCTTAGACTGCGATGGGCAGGACATGTGGCACGAATTGGGAATAAAAAACGTACATGGAAGCTTGTTGTAGGAAAACCAGAGGGAAAACGCCCAGTTGGTAGACAAAGAATGAGGTGGGGGAATAACTTTAACTAAGATTTGAGGGAAATAGATTATACAGGTAATGATTGGAAAACATTAGCTCAGGATAGGGATGTATGGAGATTTTATGTCCGCGCGGCCATGAACCTACGGGTTCTATAGTGCCAGTGAGTTAGTTACTTTATGCAAATCCAGATGTATTCAATAAATAAGAACATGGGAGTTTTATATGATTTTCAAATCTATTTATTTTATTTAACATTCATTACAGTTGTTTCAGTACATTGTATTTCTTCAGATGAATGCCATAATACATTTCGTGAAGTTACACTGAATTGAAACAGCTGTTGAGAATGGTAAATAAAATAAATATTTATGAAAATCAAGACGGTTCAGTGACGTAAGCGCTTAGACGCCTCTCATAGCTCGGGTCCCGAATCTAGCCTCGGTCACTCCATGTGGGTTTCGTGGTGGACGAAACTGAGCAGGTTTTCTCAGGGTTCTTCCGTTTTTCCCCTTCACATATTTCAGTCCATCAGTTCTCCATACTCATCTCATTCGTCCGCCCTGTGACGGTGCGTCGACCGGCATTCTTGTTGTTTACAGATGTAGGGGCTTCATCTCATCTCGTCCCTCGGCTCGACCCTGATGTGGACACGAGTTGAGGATATTTATTTTATATTTTATGTATGAAAAATTACATAAAACCTTTAGAGTTTATTTGTTAAGGTAAATTTCCGAATATTCGAGTTCCTTTACTCTAAATCCATCCATAGTAATTCTGCCCGAGGGCAGGTCCTTCACTGCAATCATAGCATTTCCATGCTATGCTTGCAACTTTACTAGGAAATTGTAGGTATGGTAGCTTCCCGTTGCTTTCCACGCCGGTGAAGGATGATCATGATAATGGTAAGGATGATGATGATGGCCATATGATTTCGGGGACCGTTTGGGCCTTGAAGTTTTCCTGACATTTGTCTTACAGGTGAGGAAAAACCCCGATAAAGCCTCACCCAGAAAAACTGCCCCAATCGGGGGTCGAATCCGGTCCCGCTGCGTGACAAGGCAGCACGCTACCTCGAGACCACAGCGGTGGACTACTCTAAATAGTTACGGCATTTATCAATATCATCATGGATGAAGCCTCATACGGCTTGTTCCGGTCTCATCCTTTAACTCTGTTGACCCCATCTTGTCTTCGGTCTTCCAACATTTCTTCTCACATTTGAGTTATAGTTAGTCCATTTTAGTATGCGGTTACCTTTAATTCATTATACAGAGTATCCACAAAGCCCTGCTATCAAAACAATGTAAGTAAGCTTGTAAACTATTTGAGATAGAGACATGCGGGTTTTTGCAATGTATTTTACATCTCTCAAAGTTTTGTTTACAATAGTTGCAGATTATGATTTAAACGACAATGACGACACTACGGGAAATCACAATCTTCAACAAATGAACACAACACTTTGAGAGATGTACAATACGTTGACAAAAACCGCATGTCTCCATCTCAAATAGTTTACGAGCTAAGTTACATTGTTTTGGTAGCAGGACATTGTGGACACCCCGTATATTGTTGCCCCAGTACTAACTGTACCAACTCCGAATTGAAAGGGTCGGTGCAAAAGTCTGCTAACCCTGATATTCATACGCTTGAGTTACTTCTTTTTTAAACTAATGTACAACATATTTCCTATTGTAAGAAACAGCATTTATAATGTGGTACCTATAAAAACAAGAAGATACTTGGCATTGTTTATGTAAAATTTTATCACTCACCTCACATTTTCTTCTTTTTTAAACTAGTTTCGGAACTTTACACTTCAGTTCCATCTTCAGTATTTTCGTGACCGCTATTCTGTCGTCTTGAAGGGCCGCCTTTCGCTCCGTCTGTTGGTAGAAGTAAAAACCTCGAAATCAGGTTGTTTTCCCCGGGAAAGCATTGTACTTGCTTCATTATGTAAAAATACCGTTAATTAAACTATTTTTTTACTATCGATAGATCTTACCTTGAGTTTTAATAACTAGTAACTCTAAGTTTCCATTAACTAGTATTACCTAGTATTAGATCACATTAGCATTGTCTTTTGTTTAGTTTATATTTTCATATTACCCTGAAATTGTAATACCTATGTAATTTTTGTATAATTTTACTATTCGCTGGTTGAGTGGAAGAGAAGGCATCATGGCGTTAACTCTGCCAGCTAAAATGAAGTATATATATCGTAGCCTGGATATTCTCATACTTCTCCGTAATCCATCCATGTCTGTCGCCAAGATTATTTTCTGCATCTTTCATTTATTTATTGTCCAGCTTTCTGATCCATATATAAGTATACTTTCTATTATTGTCTGTATATCTCTTTTTCTTTATTTTTCTGGTCAAATTTGTATTCCAGAAAAGACCATTCAGGGATCTAATCGCTTTCCTTGCACAATTTACTCTGTTAATGATATATTTTCCACAAAATTATATATATATATATATATATATATATATATATGTATATATATATGTATAAGATAAAGGTTATCCCACTACAGGCCTCAGGCTCCCATTTTTCTGGACAATCGACACTTGAGGTCAGCTGGGTTGTCAACCCTGCGTGACGGCCGTCTTTACCCCAGAACAAGCGTCTGGTACTCATTTCCGTTAGAGGCTGAGTCGACCTCAGGGCCATAGTGCCGCCAGGAGGTTTGGGTCAGTTTAAAAATTCTGACCCACCGGGACTCGAACCCTCGACCTTCCGGCTTGTAGTGCAGTGCCTTAACCCCTAACGCTACGGCGTGCCCCTATATATCTACAAGAATTGTCGTATTCTTTGGTAAAGGAAAAAAAGAATTGAAATGTAATTTGATGTAACGTTTCCTTAGGCAAAGCAATGGAACCTGCGCAGAACTATGTTCTTAACCAGTAGCAGATCTTTTTCTCACTTCATACCTTTTAATCCTGGGTCCATGTTTAAAATATTACGGTTTAATGCTAATTTGAACCTTAAAGCAAATTTGGTAGGTGCAATTTGAATTTAGAAATATGCAGGTGGGCCGCGTCAGAAAAACAGTAAGTGATGTTATACGGGAATGTTATGATAGTAATATTGTTGCGTAATTGTAGCTCTAACCTGTCCTTACGCCACGGGCTACACACCTGCCTTCTTCCTAGTTTGGATAATATTAAATATTTACGACTGTCTATTGTCAACCTTTAGTAAGCTATAAAATTATTGAATGCTTTCGGAAAGCTTTCATTATAAGTTTCTAATAATTTCCTTCGTATAACGTGATAGCACAATACTGATTAGATCTAAAATATATCTATATATATATACAAGTATCACATTTCCAATATTTAGGGGGCATCCGAGGGCTAGGGAGTCTTTCCTTTCTTCCATTTCTTCTTTCCTTTATTTTCTTTTCTTCTCCAGAAAAGCCTGACCAGAGGCTATAAGATGGCAGCCCCATCACTGGTCTTGCCTTCCTTTGGCCAGCAACCAATCGAAGGGACTATTATTATGCTTTCAAGTCTTATACGAGAATTTCCCTCAAACGCTGGAGGGAAAATTTTCTATAGGATCGTAACAGGCCTTGGCCTAATACTTGGAAGGAAGAAGAAGAAGAAGAAGGATGTGATATAACTTATAGAGAAAATAAAGATATAGAAAATAAAGTAAATAAATTTCAGGCTATTTGTGGAACCATAAAAAGAACCTTATGTCGGAAAACAGGGAAAGATACGAAACTTAAATTATATAAAACAATGGCTATTCCTTTGTTGTTGTATGGAAGTGAAAATTGGATAATGAAATCAAGAGATAAAAGCAGGATACAGACTGCGGAAATGCTGTTTTTACGTAATGTGAAAGGATGCACAAGAGCGGATAGAATAAGGAATGAAACTATACGAGAAGAATTAAATATATATATATATAATTGAAGATGAAATCAGCTAAAATAATAAGAAATGGACAGAACACTTAATGAGAATGAACAACGAAAGAATACCAAAAAGAACCTTCCTGTATAATCCCAGAGGAACAAGAGATGTTGGCCGACCACGTAGAAGATGGACTCCACTTTTAACTTCGCCGGAACAGGCTGCATAGCCTAAACCTTGTAGTAGAAGAATATATCTATATATTAATACGTGAATAAAAATCTTTGTCTTCTTCTTAATCCAACCAAGTCTTAGGCCTATAGGCCTGTTACGATCTCTCTCATGAATTTTGTATCCATGTTTCCTTGGACGGCCCAGAGATCTCTTTCCTGTTGGACAATAACGAAGCATGACCTTGGGAAACTCATTCATTGCAAATGAAGCCTCTATTATCCAAAACCTAACCTCAACCTGCCCTTGGTGCAACCTGCTTATAATAGATGAGGCTCCAGGGACTGAGTATTGGCGGTATAACCATAATGTCACTAGTAGAGTAAATGCTATGTATAAAGCATCAGGTTCAGATGAGATCCCAGCAGAACTGATAAAATCAGGGGGAGAAAAAATTGATGGACAAGATACGCTGGTTGCTTAGTATGATTGGGAAAAAGAAGCTCTTCCAGATGAATGGAAGGAATCAATTATCGTACCAATTTATAAGAAAGGAGATAAAACTGATTGCAACAACTACAGGGGCATCTCATTACTTTCAACTTCGTACGAAATTCTAACAAATATATTAGTAAGCAGACTTACTCCCTATATTGATGACATTCTAGGAGATCGTCAATGTGCATTTAGAAGAAACAGGTCTACAACAGATCAGATTTTCAGTATAAGACAGATTTTAGAGAAGAAATGGGAATATAATGGTACTGTACATCAACTATATGTAGACTTCAAAACAGCATATGATTCAATTAAGAGGGAGAAGTTATATAGTATCCTGCTGGAGTTCGGAATTCCTAAAAAGTTAGTTAGACTTATACAAATGTGTCTAAATGGCTCAAAGAGTAGGGTGCGTGTAGGCAAACAGTTTTCAGACACTTTTGAAATCCATAATGGGTTGAAGCAAGGAGATGCACTATCTCCTCTACTATTTAATGTTGTACTAGAGCATGCCATTAAATCTTTAGAGAATGAGGAAGGCTTACAACTGAATGGTATTAATAAGCTGTTAGTTTATGCTGATGATGTAGTACTACTGGCCGATAGCGAGGAGATATTAAGGCCAACACGCACACACTATTGAGTAACACTAAGAAATTAGGACTAGAAGTAAATATCAGTAAAACTAAATATATGGTCACAGGTAGAAATTCATTATATAATGGAAATGGACAGCTAATGACAAATGAGGGAAATTTTGAGGAAGTGGCTGAATTCAAATACCTAGGAACAATAATCACAAATAGGAATGAGATGCACAAAGAAATTAAACATAGGCTCAATTCTGGAAATGCATGCTATTATGCATTGTAGAGACCTTTGATGTCCCAACTCCTTTCAAAAAACGTTAAGCTGAAAATATATAAAACTATTATTCTATCAGTTACATTATATGGGTGCGAAACATGGACTCTTACTTTAAGGGAGGAAAGGAGATTACGAGTATTTGAGAATAAAGTACTTAGGAAGATTTTTGGACCAAAGAGAGATGAACAGACAGGTGAATAGAGAAGAGTTCATAACAAAGAACTACATGGTATTTATAGGAAGCCAGATATAATAAGAACATTTAAGTCTCGTAGACTGCGATGGGCAGGAAATGTTGCGCGTATGGGGAATGAAAGACGTGCATGTAAGCTTCTTGTAGGAAAACCAGAGGGAAAACGTCCAGTTGGTAGACCAAGAATGAGGTGGGAGAACAACATTAACTACGATTTGAGGGAAGTAGATTATACAGGAAATGATTGGATATCATTAGCTCAGGATAGGGATGTATGGAGAGCTTATGTCCGCGCGGACATGAACTTACGGGTTCGATAATGCCAGTGAGTAAGTAAATAAGTAAGTAAATGCTGCATGGATAGAAACCCCATCTCTTTACCCCTTCGGGCTAGCAAACCGTCGGGCGGTACTTTACAGTTGCTTTCAGTTCTTATAGATTTATTTAGCCTGGTGGAGTTAAGGCCATGTGGCCTTCTCTTCCACTCACCAGGACAAACATATGTTACATTTAAATACAAAAAATTACAATAATAGTCATACTAATAATTAATTATGTGTCAAACTGAACAGTAATGAAAAAATGTCTAATAATACAACAAAATTAAATACAGTTAAAATTAAACTAATGATAGAATGAATACAGAAAGGAATAACAGTTCGAATCTAGTATACATAAAAAGAAAAGAAAAAATACAGAGAAAGTAATAAAATATAATGAATTAATCTATCGCTTATTATTCAAGGTATTAGGTAGATAGCCTATATTGACAAATCTTAAAACTATTTTTATTAAATAATGAAAAAACAAATTATTAATTCTCACAACAGGCCACGGATGGACTGGAGAAAAATCTTTCCACCCCATTTTAAGCAGATTACACGCACGGAGAAGTAGATATTTAGCATAAGAGTTAATATAGAGAAGGAATGCAGAAAAATAAAATTTTGAAAAGAAAGTTAATTCTGCCGTATTTAACTGCAAGCCAATGTTTACGAAACACCATATGGTGCAAGAGTTAAATTTCTTCCAGAAAAACATATGATGTACAAAAAAATTATCTGTCGTTTTTAACTGCAAGACAGTTTAATTTTTGTTAGACTTGGTTATTGGAATGTTTCTCAAATTGGAATAATACAACAATTTTGAAAAGAAAAACAGTATAAAACATGTTGTGATGTGTTAATTTAAAAACCTGTACAGAATATCTACTGAAACAGAATATTGGAATCGCTCCAGTTGATTTCAGCAAGGCATACAAAATTTGTTTACAATTGTAATTTTAATCATAAATAAAACATAACACTGTGAACCTTCACATGTTTTACTCTGAAGTCTGACAGAAGTGTGCAACACTCTTTTTTCCTTCAATTGAAGAGCGAATACTTGAACTTTATCCAGATTTCTAACTTCATCTATTTACTCGCTATTCAACTTTTTTTTAATAAAATAGGGTTTCATAGAATTAATAATATTTATCTCTCTCTCTTTCTCTCTCTTTCTCTCTCTTGTCCCTCTCTCTCTCTTACTCCTCTCCTCCTCTCTCTCTTTCTCTCTCCTCTCCTTCTCTTTTCTTCTCCTTCTCTTCGTCGGCCCCTCTCCTTCCCTCTCTCCTTCTCTCTCTCTTTCTATCTCACTCCCTCTCTCTTTTCTCTTTCTCTCTCTTCCTCTTTCCCTCTCTTTCTCTCTCTCTAGAATTACTATGGATGGATATATCTGAAAAATAGCTATGAGAATTCCTTTGCATTTATCTATTTATTCAATGTCAGGGTTTTTAAATTTTATATAAATAAAATTCATTAGGTAATCCTTTGGTCTTCTTAAGAATTCTTAACAATGCGTTCCTCAAATAATATAAGTGGTAATAGATTGGATTTCAGATAAACCTCCAATTTTAATTGTCAGATTTCGTTCAATAATCACAAATTGGAATGAGATGGACAAAGAAATTAAACATAGGCTCAATTCTGGAAATGCGTGCTATTATGCATTGCAGAGACTCTTGACGTTCCAACTCCTTTCAAAAAACGTTAAACTGAAAATATATAAAACTATTATTCTACCAGTTATATTATATGGATGCAAAACATAGACTCTTACTTTAAGGAGGAAAGGAGATTACGAGTATTTGAGAATAAAGTTCTTAGGAAAATGTTTGGACCAAAGAGAGATAAACAGACAGGTGAATGGAGAAGACTTACACACAGTGAACTACATGGTCTTTATAGGAGGCCAAATATAATAAGAACAGTCAAGTCTCGTAGACTGTGTTGGGCAGGACATGTGGCACGAATGGGAAATGAAAGACGTGCATGGAGGCTTCTTGTAGGAAAACCAGAGGGAAAGCGCACAGTTGGTAGACCAAGAATGATGTCTATGATTTGAGGGGAGTAGATTATACAGGGGATGATTGGAAAACATTAGCTCAGGATAGGGATGTATGGAGAGCTTATGTCCGTGCGGCCATGAACCTACGGTTTCGATAGTGGCAGTGAGTTAGTTAGTTATCTATTTATTCAATGTCAGGGTTTTTAAATTCCACAAAAATAAAATTCATTAGGCAACCTTTGGTCTTCTTAAAGAAATCTTAACAATGCGTTCCTCAAATAATAGCCTATAAGTGGTAATAGATTTGTGTTTAAAAGTTCCATCCCAATCTATAATTACGTAATTCGTTGAATTACGAACTGAATCAGTAATTAACTACGTTTTGAAAAAATACGTAAATTTTCTATCCGAAGACCACGAGACAGTTTAATTATATTTTCTTAAAGGGAATCCCATTTAAAATCTGAACCTTTAAAATTATTTTCACCCTGTAGAGTATTCCGGATCCTCCTTAACGTTTTGATACATGAAGCCATGAGAAGTACGACCGCCTCCTGCTTACCTCGTTATTATGCTTTTCACGATTTATTTTGTTTCTTCCCCCACGATCTCAAGCCAACGCTATGTTACTCGCAAAAAAACAAGTGTTAAACCATTGAAGGCGTTAAAAACCCTAGTCTCTCTTTAAGTCTTTTTAACGTAATAATGTCGCAGAAGTATGGTATTATCTTGTGTAATTTTGGTAATTTGTAGCATGATTTGTTATAGCGATAATATCGATGTATCCTGAACAATTTCGGCAGATTTGTTAAACAAAGGATCTATTTAGAGCGAGGTGTCAAGAGCTTAATGGTTTTTATTGTTGAATACCTTTATAATGCTTTAACGCATGACTATCATCAAGTAATTTACTCAGTAACAAACGAGCTCTAAGTCTCGCATCTAAGAGTTATAATTTCATCACAGTTTGCCTTTAAAGATTACTGAATATAAAAAAAAAACAAATATGAAACTAGTACATAGTAGTCTAACCTACATAGTTTCTCAACCGCTAGTTTATATACGTTTATTTCCCTAGAGATGTCAGTGGGTGACATGTGGTGTGCACATCGCCTCAATATGACATCTAGTAGGCAACTTAAGGCGTTACTTGGATGGTGACGGTTTATTAAATTATATTCAGAGGCACTAATTTAGACAAAAAAACCGGGAAATGGGGATACTGGGATCTGGGATTAACTTTGCATACATTTAGGAAAATTGTGAACATTGTTCTGCCTCATCAATAATAATAATACATTAATAATATAAGTCCACCGCTGTGGTCTCGAGGTAGCGTGCTGCCTTGTCACGCAGCGGGCCCGGGTTTGATCCCCGGTCGGGGCAGTTTTTCTGGGTGAGGTTTTTTATCGGGGTTTTTCTTCACCTGTAAGACAAATGTCAGGAAAACTTTAAGCCCAAATGGTCCCCGAAATCATGTGGCCATCATCATCATCATCACCATCCTTATCATTATCATGATCATCCTTCACCGGTGTGGAAAGCAACGGGAAGCTACCACACCTACAATTCCCTAGTAAAGCTGCAAGCATAGCATGAAAATGCTATGATTGCAATGAAGGACCTGCCTTCGGGCAGAATTACTGTATAATGTACCCTTAATCAATTAAAAAGGTTGTACTAATGTCAAATAATTGCAATGATATATATTCCATTCTGATTATGAACCATTTTTTATTCGTTTACACATCCGACCCTACATAAATAGGGTAATTATCTAAATTTAATTTAAATTTGGAAAAGTTGATAGTATATAATGTTTAAAAAGAATCTTTCCTTTTACGTCATAGGCCTAAACGAAAGACAAAGTTTGTGGGGCATTACTTAACTGTCTTATAAGTCGCTGAGCATATGCACCTAGATTCTGGTGTAGCAATCAATAACCAATGCGATCGATTTGCCAATATCATTTTTTAACGTGACGTAACCATGTGACCACATGATGCCACGTAGGTGGACTAACAGAACAATGCTGTAAACAAAAGTGGTATATGACATTTGATTTAAGTGTTAGAACTTTTACGATTCATAAAATATTTGTATACATTAAAATAATATCACAGGAAAGAATTACTAAAGTAATGTTTGTATGGAGTCCGAAGGAAGAAAAAAATGGAACACCGAAAAAATCATGTATAGGCATGTTGCTGATTTCTTGAAGGAAAAAAAAAACTACTACATTGGAAGGATAGAGAAGAATGGAAGAATGAAATACGTATAATTTTGGGCACAGGAAGATACATATTGAATTCTAAAACCTGCCTAATAATATAATAATAATAATAATAATAATAATAATAATAATAATAATAATAAACTCACCTGCACTATCGAATCCATATTTTCATGGCCGCGTGGAAATAAGCTCTCCACACATCCCTATCTTCAGCTGATGTTTTCCAATCATTCCCTGTATAATCTACTTCCTCAAATTATGGTTAATGTTTTTCAGCCACTTCATTCTTGGTCCTCCAACTGGACTTTTTCCTCTGGTTTCCCTACAAGAAGCTTTCATATACTTCTTTAATTTTCCATTCGTGCCACATGTCCTGCCCATCGCAGTCTACGAGACTTAACTGTTCTTGTCATATGTGGTTATCTATAAAGACCATGTAGATCACTGTTATGAATTCTTCTCCTTTCACCTGTCTGTTCATCTGTCTTTGGTGCAATAAGTTTTCTGAGAACTTTATTCTCGTAATATTTTATCCTCCCTTAAAGTAAGAGTTTATGTTTTGCATCCAATTAACATTAATATAACTGGGAGACCATGTCGCAAGAATACAGGACGACAGATGGACAATAAAAACAACCATGTGGGACCCGTACACAGGCAAGAGACAGCGCGGAAGACCAAGACTACGATGGACTGACATCTTCAAAGAACGAGCAGGGACGCAATGGTCCAGAGTCGCCAGATGCAGGAAAAGCTGGAGAACGATGGAGAGCCAACAGTGCATTACCTAATCACAGAACAGCCAGTGTATACAAACCAAGTGCTACATCCAAGTCAAATTCTCACCACGGAGTAGTAGCTCACCGGGTGACATTCACAATAGAGCTTAACCCTTGTACAGGGAGACCTTTGCCCTAAAGGGACATATCAGGCTTTATTTATTTATTTATAACTGGAAGAATAATAGTTTCATATATTTTCTGTATCACGTTTTTTTAGATGAGCAGCATAATAGCATGAATTTAGTAATAATAATAATAATAATAATAATAATAATAATAATAATAATAATAATAATAATAATAATAATAATAATAATAATAATAAATTTTCTTGTATCTTGTAATCTTGTAAGCCCATGTTTCCCTTAAAAGAAATTTAGGCGCTCTCCCCCTACAGGGAATAATTTGAACCATACTAATTTAGTTACACTTGTTTTCGTATAGATGTCATTCGAGTGGTCCGTGGTCAGCGTTCCGCCTCTTACTGGCATCTAGGAAACCAAGGTAGTACTAGGACGGGAAAATTCGGTAAATTTTGCTTAGAGGCCTTTTCATTCAGGCTTAAGGATCTTTTACGAGCATGATAAACTGCAAACTCGGGACCCACGGCTTAAAGTCCCTGCCGGAGGACTTGCTCCTTGGATTTTTCCGTCCTAAATAATCCATCGACCCCGGCCGGGTTTGAACCCGCGACCCTCGGGACCAGAGGCAAGGAGCATAACCACTAGTCCACCGCGGCCGATTAATAATAATAATAATAATAATAATAATAATAATAATATATAATAATAATAATAATAATAATATAATAATGATAATGGTGATTATATTAAATAATCACTTATATATTTAAGTGTTTATGAAATCTAGTGAATTATATCGTGGGAAGAAAACAACAAACGTTTGTGAAAATAGATTAAAAATAGAAATAAGAATTTTAAGTTTTACTATGTTTCTTGTATTCTCAGCCATTTTCTGTGGATCTTTCTATCGATCTTTCTCTGTATTTTCTTTAGTTTAACCTATCTCTTTATTGGTACTTTTACGTGTCTCAAGCCGTACGAGTACTAAAGCGAAAGATTTACTGAGAAAAAAAAATTAACTCTTGAACACATACTGTACATACTTCTTGACCTCACAATGACGTGAAGGGCCTCCCCAGAGGAGTGATCAACTCATTGTCGAAATCACAACTGAGACAACACAAACATTTAAGATAAAACTTATAAATACATATCAAATAAGGCGAATATGGTAAGTTTCATTTATTAACTGTGCAGAATGTAGAAATGAGAAATTACAAATAAGAGAAACAAAAAGTTTCAGTGAACATGAGTATGGAAATTAACTAATAATGTGTCATTTTGACAACATACGTACATCATTTTGGGCACATTGTAGAGTGATTCATTACGTCGCCGCTCAGGTGCTTAATTATGTCAATACACACGCATGAAGTATTACTAACAAGATAATCGTCAACCATTTAATGCGGAAACCTAACTTAGAATTTCTCCCAGACAAACGGACGTATCGTAAATATTATCTGTCGTTGTTAACCGTAAAACACTAAAATCTAGCGCCAAATTGTTCGTTTAAACTACAGGGAAATAACACAACTTATGAATTTGTAAATCGGATAACCCTCACTGGCTTCGACTTCTATGCCGTGCAGTTAAAAACGGGAGATTTTTTTTTGACACGGCCTTTGTACATCACAACGCTTCAAGGTATGTTTCGGCATGCAATGGTTGACAGTTCTCTTGTAAGTATTAAACGAGTTAAAAAAAAAAAAGGCTAGTAATCGGTTAATATCCGGACCCACATTAACTGAAACTTTTTACGTAGGCCTATCTAAATTTTCACTTCTTATCCATACATTTTGGATCATTAGTTTTGAAACTTTCTGGATATTATCCTTTTTTAAAGACACTCTGTATATATAAATATGAAACTGATGCCATCGTAAAATATTTGCATACTAGTGTATTATTATTGTTATTATCCTATAAAATGTTGTTTGTACATGACATTTACATTGCTACATTTATTGTATCTTTAACTGTTTATAATTAGTATAGTGTATATCTATATTTGTCGAATATTTATTTGTATTTGTGCTGGTTGAGTGGAAGAGAGGGCCTTATGGCCTTAACTCTGCCAGAATAAATAAAGTATTATTATTATTATTATATTATTATTATTATTATTATTATTATTATTATTATTAGTGTGTTCTATAGATTCGTCTCGTGCGTATACCGATGAATTATACTGTATAGTTCGCTGTTGCACGCGGATTCAATTGTACGCAACCGAGTCACGCAGGAGTAGCAGCGGACCCGAATGGTTCGACAGATAAAGCTGCTCTTGCTACATCCGGTGCAACGAGCGGGCATTCTATGTTCGTTACGTCATAGCGCCGCGTACAGAATCACTTTGCAAGTCTGCCAATATCTGTTCTCTGTATACCTAACCATCACTCTGTTCCACGAAAACAGTCCAAGCAAATCTATCTTTAATGATCTTTATACGTGGTCTTATTGTAACCGAATTCCTAGATCTTATATGCGACCGATTTGGATTCAATTTGTCAGTTAATGCTCTTGGTATTTCTATTGTTCTATTGTTAATTAAGTCTTCAAAGTATGTGTTATGTATTCTGCTGGACTTTGGAATTCCTAAAAAAGTTAAACTTTTTTTTTCGAATATGTCTAAATGGCACAAAGAGTAAGGTGCGTGTAGACAATTTTTTTGGGTCTTTTAAAATTCACAAAGAGTTAAATCAAGGAGATGCACTATCCCCTCTACTATTCAATTTTGTACTAGAGCATGCCACTTTAGATTATGGAGAAGGCCTATAATTCAGTGATAATAAGCTGTTAGTTTATGCCGATGATGTATTATAAGCTAAGGGCCAACATGCACACTCTGTTGAGTAACACATAAAAATTGCAACTGGAAGTAAACGTCAATAAAACTGAATATATGGTCACACATAGAAATACATTATATATTGGAAATGGACAGTTAATAACAAATAAGTGTCATTTTGAAGAAGTAGCTGTATTTAAATACCTAGGCACAATAATCACAAATAGTAATGAAGTGCACAAATAAATTAAACATAGACTCAATTCTGGAATTGCATGCTATTATGCTTTACAGGGACTCTTGTCCCAACTTCTCTAAAAAACATTAAATTGAAAATACAACTGTTATTCTTCCAATTGTATTAAATGGATGCGAAACATGGACTCTTACTATAAAGGAGAAGAAAAGATTACGGGTTTTTGAGAATAAAGTTCTTAGAAAAATTTTAGAACGAAGAGATATGAACAGACAGGCGAATGGAGAAGACTACATAAAATTGAACTGTAATATCTTTATAGAAAACTAGATATAATAAGAACAGTTAAGTCTCGTAGACTGCGATGTGCTGGGCATGTGGCACGAATGGGGAATGAAAGAGGGCATGGATACTTTCATGTAGAGACCGAAAGATGAAAACGCCCAATTCGTAGACCGAGAAATAGGTGGGAAAATAAATATTAACCACGATTTCAGGGAAGTAGATTGAAAAACATTAGCCCAGTATAGGGATGTGTGAAGAGCTTATATCCGCGCGGACATGAACCTTCTGGTTCGATAGTGCCAGTGAGATAGTTAATAGTGACCGAGTGTAAAGATTAGGCCTACTCCTAATGTAGCACATGTATGTTATAGAGTGTTACTAAAATGAGCACCAATGTCTGGTGTTATAACTGAACTACTCTGCCTCGGAGAATGTAAGTATGGAGTCCTAATCCTCCAGTCTGGAGATACTGATAAACCCACTCCATAAAAAAATATAGTGTTGAGAATCCTAACCATGGTGACATCAACCTGATCTACATAAACAGTATTTATTTTTTGAAGGAAGAGGATTTAGACTATGAGGGAGGGAGCTCCGTGACGCCCTCCATCTTCGGGTTGAGTTGGCGTCTCGGCTACTTTTATCTTCTTCTACTTCGTCACGGTTTAGGCTTATTTACTAGCCTGTTCCGGCTCCAAATCGCTGCTATTTCCATCGTTTCTATGGTCTTCCCAAACTACTTCTTCCTCGTAGTGAATAGTTGTATGCTGCTTTTGGTATTCTATTCTCAGTCATCCTTGCTAAGTGTTCTTTTCATTTTGTTCTGTATTCCATTATTGTTGTGTTTAATTCCTCTACTTTTAGTTGTTGTCTTATTCCTGTGTTTTTTTTTGTCTGTTATTTGATATCCTGCTATTGGTCTGAGGAATTTCATTTCAGCAGCTTGTATTCTGGCAGATTGTTGTGTTGTCACTGTCCATGTTTCGGATCCATAAGTAATAATAGGAACAGCCATGTGGTGTTTTTTAATGGACGAATCTGAGCCAGTTTGTTTTTTCTAGGTGTTTGTCTCGTTTTCCCCTGCCAAAAGCTTAATTTTGCCACTTCTCTATGAGCCTATTCAGGCCACCCATTTAGTTTAATTTCAATTAATTTACTCCTGTGATATTGCGACAGACTTGGGCAGGTATATATGTCACAAATATTCAATAATAGTCGTTTTATCTCATTTCATTCTTCGATTTGACAACAATAGAAGCTTTACATTTTGAAAATTAGAAGTCTTAAATCACCAAGAGCTCTTACCTAACATTGTGGAGAGAGATTTGAGGAAATTTGGGGTCAGTAGATGAAGTAAAAGTCGGACTCAGTGGTCTAGTGGTTACGTTTCTTGCTTCTGGTCCCGAGGGTCGCGAGTTCAAACCCAGCCGGTGTCGATGGATTTTTTAAGGATTGAAAAATCCATTGAGCAAGTCCTCCGGGAAGGATTTTAAGCCATGAGTTCCGAGTATTAAGATTTTCAGGATCGTAAATGATCCTTAAGCCTGAATAAAAAGGCTTATAAGCAGAATTTACACTCCTCGCCATCACAGTAAATAATACCTTAGTTGCTTTCTAGAGGTCCCATTGGGTCAGTATGTTGACAGCATAACATTCATGACATCTGTGGGCAAACAAGCGTAACTAACTCACTGGCACTATCGAACCCGTAGGTTCATGGCCGCTCAGACATACGCTCTCCATGCATCCCTATCATGAAGTAATGTTTTCAAATCATCCTCTGTATAATCTACTTCCCTCAAATCATAATTAATGATATTATCCCACCTCATTCTTGGTCTACCAACTGGGCGTTTTCCCTCTGGTTTTCCTTCAAGAAGCTTCCATGCACCTCTTTCATTCCCCATTCGTGCCACATGTCGTACCCATCGCAGTCTAAGAGACTCAACTGTTCTCATTATATCTAACTTCCTATAAAGACCATGTAGTTCACTGTTATGAAGTCTTCTCCATTCACCTGTCTGTTCATCTCTCTTTGGTCCAAAAATTTTCCTAAGAACTTTATTCTCAAATACCCGTTATCTCCTTTCCTCCCTTAAAGAAAGAGTCCATGTTTCGCATCCATATAACTGGTAGAATAAGTTTTATATAGTTTCAGTTTAACGCTTTTTGAAATGAGTTGGGACGTCAACATTCTCTGTAATGCATAATAGCACGCATTTCCAGAATTGAGCCTATGTTTAATTTCGTTGCGCATCTCATTCCTATTTGTGATTATTGTTCCTAGGTATTTAAATTCAGCCACCTCCTCAAAATTTCCCTCATTTGTCATCGGCTGTCCATTTCCTTTATATAATGTATTTCTATGCGTGACTATGTATTTAGTTTTATTGATATTTACTTTCAGTCCCAATTTTTAGTGTTACTCAATAGTGTGTGCGTGTTGGCCTTTAGTATCTCCTCGATATCGCCTAATAGTACTACATCATCAGCATAAACTAACAGCTTATTAATACCATTGCGTTGTAGGCCTTCTTCATCCTCTAAAGATTGGAAGACATGCTCTGGTACAAAATTAAATAGTAGAGGAGATAGTACGTCTCCTTACTTCAACCCATTCTGGATTTCAAAAGTGTCCGAAAACTGTTTGCCTACACGCACCCTACTCTTTGTGCCATTTAGACACATTCGTATAAGTCTAACTAACTTTTTAGGAATTCCGAACTCCAGCAGATACTATATAACTTCTCCCTCTTAATTGAATCGTAACATGCATATCAAAATTAATTTGGTGTAGTAACTACAAGCGAATAAGAGGCTGTTACGCCATTGTAGACAGATTTAGATGAAGTCATAGGATGAGTTAGAGAGGAAATACGTTGAATTGTAAGATATATTATGGTCACAGAAGGATTTTGACACCATTGATGATGAGTCCACCGCTGTGGTCTCGAGGTAGCGTGCTGCCTTGTCACGCAGCGTGCCCGGGTTTGTTCCCCGGTCGGGGCAGTTTTTCTGGGTGAGGTTTTTATCGGGGTTTTTCCTCACCTGTAAGACAAATGTCAGGAAAACTTTAAGGCCCAAACGGTCCCCGAAATCATATGGCCATCACCATTATCCTTATCATTATCATCCTCCTTCGCCGGTGGAAAGCAACGGGAAGCTACCACACGTACAATTCCCTATTAAAGCTGCAAGCATAGCATGAAAATGCTATGATTGGAGTGAAGGACCTGCCTTCTGGCAGAATTACTATGGATGTATTATAATGATTATGATGATGAAAGTAAAATAGATTGTGCAATATATTTAAACTGTGTTTTGTTTTTATTTTTATATTTATATTCATTCTGCATTTTTTGTGTTTACTGTGAACAATAAGAATGAAATGCTCTGAATTATATTGTGTTTTTGAAAAAAAGAAAGAAGGATTTAAAGACAAGGTCATTATTTGTATTTCGTGCTGAAACATCTCATGCACTGGTTACCTCCGTATAAACAGGTAGGAAACACTTGGTAAATTCAACACGAATCTAAGTCACGTTGCCTATAGTTTCGGCATTTGTTTGTTACTAATTTCTGACACTTGTTCATCCTGAGAAATATCTCTCCTACTATTTTTCACAATTCAACTAATTCGGCGAACTTCAAATATTTGTTTCCGGGTGACTATTTAACTCATGCCCCAAATGGGAGTCAATAACCAATCACGTTTCAATGAATTTTGTTTTATAACCAATGGCAGTCGTGTTTCACCTCCATATTTATGGAATTATGTTTACCAAAATAAAGAAAGCTCCTCCTTTTTAATTTCTGAACAGATCAGAGCATTATTTTGTAGTTGCTGACTCTCCAACAAATTCGTTGAATATAGCACATAATGAACATATTCCTTCGAACTACACATTTGATAAATGTGTGTTCAATAATTGTGTTTTTAAATAATGATTTTACTGAGTTGTTTCCTAAAAAATTAATTAATAACCTATAAAGTTGGTTATAATTTATAGTTTGATCTGTCAATATTGCGATCCTATTTGGCAATAAATAATTATATGATCAAGCTGCAGTGATGAACAAATGAAACATAACCAGACATTTCTCATTTGTTTTCAAACATCACCGTTTACATTAAATATATAAATATTTAAAAATAACTATATTTAAATAGTGGTTTGAGAGTAAACAGCTTAATTTTTTCGTTAAATAGTCATAACGAATGCCACTTTTGATTTCCAAATCTCCAAGATAAATTGGAAATCACTCGTGGCCTTTCTTATTTATAATTATTTTTTCTACAAAACCAAAATTGTCATTATTTTTAACCAAACTGTTTAAGACATCATGCTTTAGTGCAGAACTACGGAACTTGCGCTGGATGAAAACAAACTTACTTATTAAATTTCATATATAAGCCTGAGAGTTGCAGATATGTGGGACGGTCAAGAGCTGGATAGAGAGATCGATGCATGAGACCGGGACGAACCTTTTGCAGTTCAATGCATGAAGTAGAAGATGGTGATATTACTCCATGTTTTTAGAATGTTTAGTCTATATGCATCAAGAGATTTAGCCATTTTTATTACATACACATAAATTCTAGCCATCATAATAAATAATAATGCTCAGAGGTCTACTTGATTAAAATTTTAAACAATTACTCTAAAAAATATAATCATGTGGTCCTTTCTAGTACACCCTTTTACTCTTTTATAAATTTCATCTTCGATTATATTCGTGAAGAACTGCAGACCTACTCCACATAAGAAAATACATGTAATAACAAGAAACAGTGGAAAGAACATGTAGAGAGAATGGAAGAGTGTAGATTACCAAATAATATTTTACATTCTTTTTCGGGAGGAAGAAGAGATATCGGACGTCCTCGGAAGAGATGGTCTTAGGTCTATTAGTGAAGACGGAACAGGCAATGAATGACTAAACCAGAAAGTGAAGAGGAAGAAATATAATCGTACCCAAATACATAAGTTAAACCCCATCAGTTCCATGAGTAGTCACTTTTGTTTGGATAATTAAGCTTAATATTATATTATTTGAGAAAATTAATTTAAATATCTATAATTAAATTATGAAAAAGGAAACCAAATAAACATTGTGTGACAAAAAAATATGCAATTCTTCTGTACGAGTGTTGTCCTACTTCTCCTAAACGACTACGTAGACCGATTTTGATTAAATGTTTTGTGTGTGTCTGATTTGGTCCCTCGATGGTTTTTAGATTCACAATTGGACTTCATAAAACTATTACGTGCAGGAGTTCGCCTGAAGTGAAAATTGAAGAATCGTTCTAGAGGTCACATTTTTCGATGTTACACAACGAAACTCAGTATATACTTTATAAAAACCAAGGTAGGTCTATTGTCAAGCAATAAGCGAAATCTAACAATTAGATGTAGAGGTATACCTGAAATCCAAAATTAAAAACTGATTAAACGACTTTACCAATTATGATGAATTTTGTATGCGTGTGTGTGTGTGTGTTTGAGTGGGTCCTGAATGGTTTAGATTCACAATTCGACCCTCTAAAACCATTAGGTGTAGGAGTTCACCTGAAGTTAAAATTTTAAAGTTGCTCTAGCGGTCACAATTTATTATGTTTCACATCGAACCCCAGTATATCCTATTAAAATAAACCGAGGTAGGTATTAACAAAAAAATGAGCGAGATCCGGCAATTAGAATTGGAGGTTTATCTGAAATCCGAAATTAAAAACTGACTAGCAACCGCCATATTTGGTTCGTCTCAACGTATACCATACAATTTAATCATCAGCGGATGAGACTCCTCTATGAGGCAATTTCATCAAAGGGTCTAGCGTCCCTTCCCTCGCGAGCTTCAGGTCACACTGGCCCGGTGTGTAGTACCTGATCGAAGAGCCCCTTGCACAGGGTAACGTGTGAAGACCTCAAAGGACAGAAATAAATGTGCGGAGGAGGCACCCTTTCTCCAGGGAAACATTTGGAGACCCATTCCCGGGGTAATAAGGGAGAAGTCCTCAACGGTCTATAGGAGCGGAAGAGGCAGCCCTCCATTTTGTATTCATACAACTGGGGACTATGATGTTTAGCCTTAAGATGGCAATCCCATTGTACATCTCAATCTGCGGAACGCCAGTAACGTACCCAGAGGAAATACTTCATTATTAAAAGTCTCATAGATAGACAATTTAATTAATCTTTAATGTATAATTTATTTAGGTGCAGCAACGCACGCCGGATATTAGCTAGTTAATTTGCAAAAGAGTTCTAGCTGCTCTCAACAGCCTTTCAAATACTATCTCAATTAGTTCCAGTGATATTCTTTACATTAATTTGGCTGCCATTACAATACAATTGACTAGCCAAAATCTATCTATGTATCTATCTATAATGGCGTAACAGCCCAATATTGGTCCTTAACCTCTCCTTTGGATATTAGTTATAGACCAAGTTAATTTAGTTATGTTTTATTTCCTATAGATGTCATGAATGGTATGCGGTCAACATACCGATCCAATGAAACATTTCTTTCGTTTGTTTTGTGACAACACTTGGTGCTGTCCAGTGTCCCGTATAGTGGGACATTTATTCGTCCTTTGACGGCTAATTTTGTGTGCAAATCAGTAAGGGTTTCATCTGCATGGCCCTAGCTTACACGGATTTTTTTTGGGAATATTGCCTAAATGAAACATCTAGTAGGCAATTAATGTATTACCAGGATGAAGGAGGTCGGTAAATGTTGCTTATAGGGCCTATGCATCTTTATTCAGGCTTAAGGGTCATTTACAAGCTGAAAATCTTCAGACTCGGGACCCACGGCTTCAAGTCCCTCCCAGAAGACTTGCTCCTTGGATTTTCCCACCCAAAAAAAATTAATCGAATCCGGCCGGGTTTGAACCCATTACCCTCGAGCCCATAGGTAAGGAACGTAGCCACTAGTTCACCGCAGCCGATGATCGGACGAAATAGTATTTGTCAAAATTGATTAGCGATTTCATCGTATTAACTGTAGACTTATATTTATTTATACAAATGCAAGGGACTTGACAGAAGTCATTGTCCATAATTATGAGTAAACAAATAACTGATAACAACAAATTATAACAATAAAATATCATAGCAAAATAGAAAGTTTGGCTCTTATTTCCGCAGGGTCGATCCTTCAGCGTAGCAGAGCGAAGTGCTTGACACTGTAGCAGGTGGTTTCTGTCCACGTTAGTATTCGTGGAGCACAGTGGGCAATGAGGACTTCTGTAAATTCCAGTTCGATGAAGATGAGCTGCAAGACAATCATGTCCTGTGTTTAGCCCAAAATATACTACAGCTTCCTTTCGAGGTGCATCTGATATATAGTGGATAGTGTTTTTCCATTGTTTTTCTTGAATTCGGATCTGAAGATTGGTTGAGAATGTGTTTTTTACTGATTGTTGATACAAATTATTGCTGAGCGATAAAAAAGAAAACTTTTCTTTTTTATCTCAAAAAGACAAATATGTGATTCTGATAGTATATTTTCTCCTGAATTCAAATATGATATCGGTTTTTCTCAAACACGCAAGGTTTCCGAGAGAACAGGCATTTATAATTTCAAATACTTTAATATTTTCTACATTCGTAACTGCACAATATTCGAACATTCGGACTCACCTAGAAAGTAAGAAATGACGATTTTCTGCTATATTTTGCCTGTGGAGCATCCCTCTTGATGGTCTAACAATAATCGGCCAGCATATTAGGATTCCATTTGTCTTGATATATCTTTTCCTTAGCTGAACTCTCCTGATGAAAGTGTTCCCCGTGCTCATCGCTCACTGCGCCAAGATTATCGGAGAAGAAATCTAGGTTATTAAAAAAATAATTATTTAAATCCATTAATTGAAATTAAAATAAAAAACTGTAGGTGATGGAGAAATTCCGAATACATATTTGAAAACACGATAAAAAAACTGCATTATGTACAACTATTGGTACTCACGAGACACAAACCATGTTGACCAGTGTTATTACTGAGCGATACGATGTGTTTGAATTAGGTTGCTATAAACACATTGCTCCTCGTTTTGCCAGACTTATTATTGGTGAAAGAAAAAATTAGCTTCTTTTCAGGTTGAAAATG
This sequence comes from Diploptera punctata, assembly GCA_030220185.1. Taxonomy (NCBI): domain Eukaryota; kingdom Metazoa; phylum Arthropoda; class Insecta; order Blattodea; family Blaberidae; genus Diploptera; species Diploptera punctata. The sequence goes on from JASPKZ010000541.1 coordinate 87,126, forward strand.
GTGAATTGGCTTTACTAACCTTGGTGAAACAGGATTTAAGAGATCTAAATTAGAAGAATGATAAATTGTACCCTAATGGATAATATAGTTAATTATTTTTTGAGTCGGAATTTCGTTTTACTAATATCTATTTACAAAACATCCAAATAATTTCACTTATTTAATGAGAAAATTGGATTGTAATAACATTCAAATAATTTGAGCTTGTTGAATATTATCATTAAAACAATTTCGTGCTCGTTAGGAAGCTGTTATCATGAATCCATTCTCCCTCCCACGTAATTTTTAATATTTTCAACGTGATATTTTTCTCTGTCTTCTCGCACCTCCTTCCGTTCAAGAGCTTGTCAATTCCATCCAGACTTCGTTTCACAATGTTGTTTTTGCACATAGTGCGTTCTGTCATACTTACAGCAATGGCGCCCATGATCTTCTTCTTAATCATAATTTGTAGGATTTTCTTCTTCTTTATTTCCAAAATCACTCCTCGGAGGAAGACGTGTTGGATATGCATTCGCTGCCTTATCCACCTCTTGGCTGGTCTTCCTCTTTTTCTTCTCCCGTCCATTCGTCTATTTTCTTTAGCTCTTTTTGAAAGTTTATTTTCATACATTTCAGGTTGCCATCCTATATATCCATCCATAGTAATTCTGCCCGAGGGCAGGTCTTTCACTGTAATCATAGCATTTTCATGCTATGCCTAAAATTCAAAATTATTGACAAACTGCAAATTAGATATATTCCAACTTAAATTCTACCCCCCCCCTTAAAAATAAAACTTTATAGTAAGATTCCAAAGTACAAAAAAAAATTGAAATATTTTAAGTAAAATTTTAACAATGTTACTAGGGAATTATAGGTGTGGTAGTTTCCCGTTGCTTTCCACACCGGTGAAGGATGTTGATGGCCGGATGAATTTTGGGGACATTTGGGCCCTACGCTTCCTGACATTTGTCTTACAGGTGAGTGAAAAATCCCGAAAAAACTCACCCAGGAGCCTGTCCCGACCGGGAATCGAACCCGGGCCCGCTACTTCGAGACAACAGCAGTGGACATCCTACATATGACTACATAAATATACTGTAATATTACAACCCTGGAATATCACACTACCCAGATAATAGGGTATGCGAATGACATATGTCTCTTAAGCAGAAGTAACAAGCCATTTAAGAATAGTATACAGAATTTAAAGCAGCCACAGAATATATAAGTTATGATAGAGACAGGTGTTCAAACCAATGACAGAACAGCAATCTAATAGCATATAAAAATTAGTTTTTAACATTGTGAAAAATTTTAACTATCTTGGCTCATGTATTACAGATAATAACGACCAACACATTGAAGTATAAAGAAGACTGAAATTGGCCAACAAAACTTATTACTCACTTCATAGAATAATGAAGAGTAATAACATACACTCAGCTACTAAAATAAGACTATATAAAGTTTTAATTAGAACAGTTTTGACTTATGGTAGTGAGACATGGAGCCTCACTAAAATATGAGAGGTAGCCCCAAATAATTTTGAAAAAAGTTCTCAGGAAAATATTTGGACCTATAAATATTAATGGTCAGTGGAGAATACGATACAGCAATGAATTGTTCGATACAATGAACCTGACCTTGTCACTTTTATTAAATTAAGGAAATTAGAATGGGCTAGCCATGTACAGAGGCTCTAAACAAACCAAGCACCAGAAAAGATGCTTACAGCAAGTTTTATGGGGAATAGACGAGTTGGAAGACCGAAAAAACGATGGGAGGATGGTATTAAGGAAGATGCTGCAAACTACTTAAGTGTCGCAACTGGAGGCTTGCTGCGCAAAAGATAAATGATTGATGGCGGAAGTTAAGGGATGCCAAAGCTCGAATTTGAGCCAATAAAGCCATTGGATGGATGGATGGATGGATGGATGTAATATTACAAATTACCTTCCTAGTGCGGGAAGTAAAACCAGTGCCCTTTATGTATACTACTATAATGTATATACAAAAACATATCCAAAAGGCAGTGTTAGTATACATTATATGAAACAAATCACTGCATTTTAAAAGAACTGAACTTTATTTGAAACAATATAAAACAATAAATTTGTACTTGCCGCCATTTTATCCCTGATTGGTGTCACGGCTTGCTGTCGTCTCAGCTAAATTATTTTCGGTATTTGCCGTATTAACGTTGGCCAGACTGTTAACGTTACTCAGTTGTTTATAATGAACGCAAATATTTCCAACACAGATATTATTATACTATTATTTATTATTTCGAAAACACCATCGTGCAAAAAATAATGTACAACGCACGTTTGTGAAGTATTTATAGAATCTCGGAAATTAAAATCCTCGCTATCCTCGCTTCTGTAAAAACCACTTCCTAACCTCGTATTTTGATATAGGCCTACTATTTCTTTAAACTTTATCTTTAAAATATTGATATAAAGAATGTTCTAATCTGATTTTGTTATTGTTTTAAGCCCAATATTCTACTTACTGCAAGAATGCTCACGTCCGGGAGTTACTTAACCAGGGTTTCATTTACATTGAAAGTTTTATTGTGCAAATTCAATATAACTTGATTTAGTCTCTATTAATTTTTTAAGGACCTAATTGAAAATAGATAGTATTTTAAATATGAAGTATATTTAGTTATGCTTATTTACCTATAAATGTCAGCGAGTTAACTTGTCACCTCAAAGATATCTACTATGAAACTGAGCTATTACTTGAAGAGGAAAGGTCAATTCAATTTTGCACAATGGCGTCAAATATAAGCTTAAAGTTACAATATAAAATTATAAAATTACTAACACACGGCGCTACTACGCCTAAATAATTGAAAATTAATGTGTTTTTATGTTTATTTTGTATTTAAATTCAGGAAGAATACGTAATGTTAAAATGTTTAAATATTTAGCATCAATTTTAGATAAAAATGAGAATTAAACTACAGAAATTGAAAGAAGAACAACTGATGGAAGAAGAATCAATGCTATGTTGAACTCAGTGCTTTGGAATAGAAATATAGCCTAATATACAGAACGAAGAAAACTATATTTCAAGTTCTGTTACAAAGAATTTTATTATATGGGTCCGAAACCTGCACAATAAGAAGAAAACAAGCCAACAAGCTGTTAGCAGTAGAAATGGATTTTTGGAAGCGATTGACAAGATCTTCAAGAAGGGATAAGCTCAGAAACAGCACAATAAGGGAAATTATGCATGTTGAAAAAATTAGAAAAAATAGAAAAAAAAAACGTTTGAAATGCTATGGACACCTCATTAGAATGAAAGAAGATAGAATACCAAAGAAGATCCTTAATTGGAAGAAGTGGAAGAGGCAGATCTAGAGAAAGTTGGACGGATGGAGTGAGGAGAAGTATGGAAGCTAGAGATTTGAGCGAAGAAGATGCTCTGGACAGGAATCTCTGGAGACAAATCACTTTGGGTTGAATGAGAGACACTGTATTGTGGAATATTCCTAATAAAACTTGGATAGAAGGGGTACAAGCGACTATGAATATCAGAGGATTGGAGGAAGGTCAATGGATGGGCAGGCGTTTGGTTTCCGGAAGACGGGCCACAGCTGCCATGATACCGGATGATAATAATGATGATCAAAAAAAGTTTATTTGTATAAGTAAAATGAATAATTCTGTGGCAATAAGGTGATAGTACATAAGTCCAATTTTTGTGATTTTTATTTTTGTAATATTAACATGTCAGAAATACTTAATTTTTCTTCCTCAATCATAAGGGCACAGTTCTTAAGTGATAACTAGTCTCTTATGGTAAATAACACTTCGTCTGAAGTGATCCAGATCTACAATTATTAAGTTATTTGAATATTAATATCTCTTTTGAAAAGTTATGTTTTCTGACTTATGTATGTTTACCCTATGACCACAGAATTTATATCGTAATTATTTTTAGATATCCCTTGCTGATTACCCGGAGTTGCCCAGAAATCTAATTATCCCGATCCTCTTGGCACAAGTGAACTGAAAGACAAAAATTAATGTGATTTTGTGTTTAGTTGAATAAGTAAAATGAAAAATAGTCATAGATGTGTAACTAAATCTATTTTCAGATATTCCGTGCTGATTACCTGGTGTTACCCGGGAATCTACTTATCCCGATCTTCTTGGTATAAATGAGCTGAAAGACGACAATTAATGTGTTTTTTATGTTCAGTTGAATAAGTAGGAGGAAAAATGTATATCTAATAATTATTTTTAGATACCCCGTGCTGATTAACATGCGTTCCCCAGGAATCTACTTATCCCATACCTTCTTGGCATAAATGAGCTGAAAGGCAAAAATCAATGTATTATTTATGTTTCGTTAAATATGGAAAAGGAAAAATAATTATAAATTTATATTGTAATTATTTTTAGATACCCCGTGCTGATTATCCGGTTTTGCCCGGGAATCTATTTACCCTCATCTTCTTGGCATAAATGAGCTGAGAGACAAAATGCATTATTGCCGTGCGCTGCTACGCTTGCCGGGGAATCTAGGGTATTTATCCCGATCTTCTTGTAATCAATGAAAGTCAAAAATGGTTATTTTGAGTTATCCGTAAAAGATAAACATATGCTGTTACGGACTTTTTTTGTAGAGTTCTTGAGGTATCCAATTCTGTGTATATTAATTTTGTGTATTTGTTTTGGTTTAGGCAACGCAAGCCATTTAAGCGTCCAAAAAGCGATACTATATATATATTGTTGTTTTTACTACAAAGGGTGATTTTTAAGATTGAAGTGTTTGAGTATTACAACTCTCTTATAGCCTATAACCTTCCCGGGAAACTGCTAAACATTTTGCAAAAAGCCCATCTCAATCGGATGAACGGTATGACAGCGCATAAAATACGAACAAACATTCATTTTTATACTAGTTAAAACTATCTATAGATCCCAGTAAAAAAGTTAAATTATCATTTTCATATAAATATATAATTCCAACAAATAGTGGTAATGATTTAAGGGAGGAAAGATGATATTTTAGAATAAAGTTCTTAGGAAAATTTTTGGGCCAAAAAGAGATGGTGAAACAGACAGGTGTTTGGAGAAAACCAAATCATAGTGAGCTACATGGTACGTATAGGAAGCTAGATATAATAAGAACAGTTAAGTGTCGTAGACTGCGATGGGCAGGACATGTGACGCGAATGGAGAAGACGCCCAGACCAAGATTGAGGTGGGAGAATAACATTATCCATAATTTGATGGATGATTGGAAAACATTAGCTCAGATTGGGGATGTATGGAGAGCTTTTGTCCGCGCAGCCATGAACCTACGGGATCAATAGAGCCAGTGAGTTAGTTGATTAATAGTTGTAAAGATTGCTAATAAAGTATAAAGTAATAAATATCCGCTTTATGTTTATGTCTTTCTATGGTGTAAAGTTTGTTGAATGAGTGGTGATGATGGTGATGAAAGATAAAGATGAAACCCGGTGCCGGCACAGAGCCTTCTCCTGCCTAAAAGTACTAAGGGGAAAGCCTGGTTTAGCATCTCAATTCGATGGGCGAATATGCTATCAACAGTGTCACATAGCTTTTTAACATACTTAGCGCGGAGGGATTTGCAATTTAATGCAGGAATCTGGTGCACAATTTAGAGATTAAAAATTGTACACTACCTCATCCATCCTGGCTCCGAGATTGAAAATTTTAAAATTAAATTAATTTTACCGTTAAAATTGTCAACTCCGCAGCTCGCTATTCAGGCATGCTACTGCCAAAAGCAGCGCGGGGAAGTGTATCTTGCGAATAGTTCCTTTTCTAATTGCAAAGAATGAAAGTAAATTTTCGACCATATATTATTTAAACAAAATACATATTGTTGGCTCTGATAAAAAAAAGTTAGTGAAGACAACAATTCCATCACATTGCATATATGCATTTTTCTATTTACAATTATTTAACTACGTTCTTAAACAGCTAAGCATATTAGCTTCGCAATTCAAGTCTGGGCGTTAAAAGGCCGGAAAAATTTGCACAGATGCCTCTTTTGCAGCCTTGAAATTATTTTATGTGGCGTAAATCCAAGTATTTTATTTCCCTTCTCAAGGAACTCTGGATTTTTATGGAAATACTAGCCGACCCGGCAGACGTTGTCTTTGCCCGAACATTCGATTCTGGAGTCATGCCCGGACTATAAAAATATAAGTTACTTTTTTACCATAAAATTCACTAATTAATAAGTTCGCCAGAAAACTCCTCACTGCTATCTGTTGTGGCTCAATAAGCTTGAGTTATGACGTCGCATTGTTGTCGCGCAGAATATGTCGGTAATGCAGATATCTACACATCTGACATAAAAAATCCTATTACCCGATCGCAGCTCCACCTACCGGGTCCAAATCTGAATCTAAACCATCCAGGAACCCAGTCAAACGCACAAAATTTCATCAAAATTGGTACAGTCATTTAGACAGGTTTAATTTCAGATTTCATGTGAACTTCCACTTTCAATTGTCTAATTTCACTCATTTTTGGATAATATCTATCTCGTTTTATTTTAATATGATATACTGAGTTTCGTTGTGAAATATCAAAAAATTGTGACCGCTAGAGCAATTTTTAAATGTTGACTACATTTGTGAACACCTACACCTAATGGTTTATGAGGGTCAAATTGTGATTCTAAAACATCCAGAGACCAACTCAAACACAATTTTTTTATCAAAATAGGTGGAGTCGTTTGGGCAGTTTTTAATTTCGGATTTCAAGTAAACCTCCACTTCTAATTGTCGGATTTCTCCCATTTTTTGATAATGTCTACTTCGGTTTATTCCAATAGGATATACAGAATTTCGTTGTGAAACATTGAAAATTGTGACCGTTAGAGCAATATTTAAAATTTCACTTCAGGTGAAATCCTACGCCTTATGGTTTCACAGGGTCCAATTGAGAATCTGAACCTCCAAGGGACCCACTCAAACACACAAAAATTTCATCAATATCTGTCAAGTCGTATAGGCATTTTTTAATTTCGGATTTCAAGTAAACCCACTTTTAACGGTGAGATTTCGCTGATTTTTCGATAATACATATCTCGATTTATTTTAATAGGATATTCCGAGTTTTGTTGTGAAGATCGATAATTGTGATCGCTAGTGCGATTTTTAAATTTTCGTTTCAGGCTAACACCTATACGTAATTATTTTAGAACTTAATAGATAACAGCTAACACTCGCCCCATCTGAAACTCTGTATATGCAAACTTTCACCAAGATTGGTTGAACGGTTTAGAAGTCTATAAAGGACATGCATACATTACATTCGTTTATTTATATATAGAAAAAGTCTGTTTCGCAAAACCTTTTATAATAGTTCTCGAACACAAGAGTAGATGGCAGTGCGGTAACACATTCATCACTAATTTAGTTATTCATGATATATGAGAAACGATGCGTAGGTAATTGTTAATAATATGTTTACATGTCATGTTTAATATCTTCTGTTAATAGAGTGAGAGAAACCCGTGAACTTGATGTTGCAGTAATTATACTAGGAGAGATTGACAGAATATGCCAGCTACTAGATTCTGTTCGCCATGTTAAGGACCATGTATAAATAGTTTGTCCCATCCCCCACTGTGAGGCGGAAATCTGATATCCAAAGTGGATTTTAGGATTTTGCCTGAAAATCCTGAATTTATTGATCCCGGCCGATTTCAAATCTAGTACCTGAGTAAAGCAAGTTTCCCATTGGAATTGTATATTATGATGCAAGGTTGGGAAGTGATTTCTACAGAATCGAAAAAACTGCGCCGTAGCCGAGCGGTTAAGGTAGGAAGCCTTGGCGCAGAGCTACGGGACTTGCGCTGGTTCGAGTCTCCATGGGGGAAGAAATTTTCTCGTGGTATTTCGGCCAGTATGGGACCGGTGCTCACCCAGCATCGTGAGGCAATTGGGTAGCTACAATAAGTAGCGGCTCCAGGTTGAGGAACCAGCTAAAACGGCTGGGGGACTCGACATGCTAACCACATGTCACCCCTGCACTGGCTGTTGATCATCTTCCCCTGTGATTGACACATGTGGATGTGAAGGCCAGCAGCCGGCTGGTAAAAGGGCAACCGCTGAAAAAGTGGAAAGACCCTCAATCGGATCGGAAAAAACCGAGCGACAGCGAAAATCTGTAAAACACTTAAAATGTTGCGTTTTGCATAATTTTTGCGCGTTTTCAAAATAAGAAATATTAGTAAAATAACAACATATATGTTGGAAATATTTGCTTTCATTATTAACAATTGGCTAACGTTAACGCTGTGGGAAATGTTTATTAGTTGAAAATACATGAGGCCGTGAGACAAATTATTGATAAAATGGCCGCAAGTACGTATTTATTGTTTTGAAAATCCTGAATTTATTGATCCCGGCCGATTTCAAACCTAGTACCAGGATAAAACAAGTTGTCCACTGGGATTGTATATTACGGTGCGAGGTTGGGAAGTGGTTTTTACAGAATCGAAAAAAACCGAGCGGTAGCGAAATTCTATTAAACACTTAATGAACTTCCGTTTTACATAATTTTTTGCGCTTTGATGTTTTCAAAATGTTAAATATTAGTAAAATAATAACATATTCGTTGGAAATATTTGCGTTCATTATAAACAATTGACTAACGTTAACAGTGTGGGCAATGTTTATTAGTTGAAAATACAGGAGATCGCGAGACAAATTATTGATAAAATGGCCGCAAGTACGTATTAATTGTTTTATATTGTTTCAAATAAAGTTCAATTCATTTAAATATCGGAGGCCGTGAGACCAATTATTGATAAAATGGCCGCAAGTAAGTATTTATTGTTTTATATTGTTTCAAATTACGTTCAGTTTACTTAAAATGCAGTGATCTTTTTTTCGTATAATGTATATTAACACTACCTTTTGGATATGTTTTTGTATATACATCGTACATAGTACACATAGAGGGCAGTGGTTTTACTTCCCGCACGTGGCTTGTAATAGTATAGTTATTTTGGTTGGCAACCCCAAAATGCAGGAAGTTAAACTTTGAATCATTGGTCGCCATTGCTGTAAGTACGACAAAACGCACTATTGCGCAAAAACGTAACAAATTAACGTGATTTTTTTTTCTGTTCGGAACCGAAATATGGATAGATATTTCTTACTGGATGAAGTCCTTAATGCCGTTAAAGTGGGCGTGTCTAGGTTACTTCCGTATATTCCTGCATATATTTATCAGAAATAATATAATTAAAAATGCCAGTACCCAAAAATACAAAAAAAAATTAAAATCGTTATTCAGATTGCTATGAACGACAAACCAAAGCCTAAATGTTAAACTTTAAAGAGTAGTGAAGAACCAGTATATAATGTGAGTCATACAGTGCACATTCTTTTTTTATTTCACACTAGCAAATACCCGACGTGCGCTGCATCGCCTAAATAAATTAATGTGTTTTTATGTTTAGTTGAATAAGTAGAAAGACACATTTTATATCGTAATTATTTTTAGATACCCTACTGATTACCCGGCGTTGCCCGAGAATCTACTGTACTTACCCCAATTTTCTTGGCACAAATGAGCTGAAAGACGAAAGTTATGTGTTTTTATGTTTAGTTGAATAAGTTTAAGGAAATATAATAATAAATTTATATCGTAATTATTTTAAGATACCCCGTTCTGATTACCGGATGTTGCCCGGGAATCAACTTATTCCAATCTACTTGGCATAAATGAGCTAAAAGACCAAATTCGTTGTTGTGAGTTATCTATAAAAGAATACCCGCGTGCGCTGCTACGCTTGCCCGGGAATCTAGAGTACTTATCCCGATCTTCTTGGCATCAATGAAAGACAAAAATTGTTATTGTCAGTTATCCGTAAAATATTAACATATGCTGTCGTGGACGTTTTTTGTAGAGTTTTTGAGGTATTCAATTCTGTGTACAATAATTTTGTGTGTTTGTTATGGTTTAGGTAGCGTAAGCCATTTAAGCATCCAAAAAGCTGCTTTTTTTCACTTTTTTCTTTACAAAGGGTAATAAGGGTGAAGGGGTTGAGTGTTACAACTCTTTTATATCCTCTAACCCTCCCGGGAAACTCCTGAACATTTTTTTCAGAAAGCCCCATTAGAATCGGATGAACATTATGGCAGCGCATATAAAATAAAAAAAATCATTTTTATATATTATGTTTGCCCTCTCTTCAACTGTTAAAATTATAAAAGAATGTAGGCCTTTCGGGACTAGTCCACTCCTCAGCAGAGGTTTTCTCAGTAGTGTCCAGCTTCTGCTGAGGATAGAGCAGGTCCGAAAAAGCCTGCAATGTTTAAATAATTTGAACAGTTGAGTAGTCGGCATGCAATATACATTATTTTATAATTTTATATTATATATATATATATATATATACATATATATATTAATAGCGTGGCTAATCCTTCAACGGAATTTCACCAGGGAATTTATTAGTATCGACTGTTGTTGGGTAATCCTTTCTGCACGCCCGAAGAATCTTCAGAATCGAAACCCAAGGCTTTAAGTCCGTACCGGAGTTTTATTGTGTTGATTTTTTCATTAAAAAAATCGACCCGGACCCTGGTCGGTTCGATAACCCTCGGCCCTGACGGAGATCTAGAAAGAATAAAATATATTTTTAAAAGTACGAGGGCTATATAAAAGGTACATAGTAGTCAGTCTTGGATATATGAGGGTCTCCCTATGAAACTGTTTGTATTTATTTAGTTAGTGCAGCACATAAACATCGCCGTTTAGTTGTGATATTGCAAGGTCTTATAATAACTAGTGGTTTTCGTTGAGATGCGTGGTGGTACTCTATGTTTAATTGCATGCAACGTTTCTCTGTCATGCACGAACATGCATGGTGTTATTAATGTGATCTATGTGTACTAGAAGCCGAAGCCCGGTTCACAAACACAATTATATCCCGTATTATTTAATACCTTATTTCTTAGGCACTGAGTATAATACAATTTCATGTAAAACAATTTTCATAATTCGCCCTAAATTAGATGAGTAGGCAAATAGTTGGGTTAGGGTTTTAAGACCATAACATGACCCACTTATTTTTGGTTCATTACATTGACCATTGTGCACCGTAACGTTATTGAGAATATCCCTGAATGGTTCTTTTAAATGGAATAGAAATATTTACCAGAAAAACAAAAAAAGAGACTTAAACCAGCCAGATAATCACGATAAAAACTTACATCTGGATCAGAAAGCTGGACAATAAATTAAACGATGCAGAAAATAATCTTGGCGACAGAAATGGATGGATTACGGAGAAGTATGGGAATATTCAGGCTACAACATATTCGAAATAGGCTACATATATCAGACAAGAAATGGATGCACAAGAAACTGTTATCGAAAGGATACCAAAGAGAGTTTTACAGTGGTATGGACATGTACAACGGATGTCGGAAGACCATTGGCCTAAACAGGTGTTGGATTGGATGGTATCAGGCAGAAGGAAGAGGGGGAGAAGTAGCCGCCGGAAGTCAGGAAGAAAAAGGAATTTGAGCTCTTTTTGTTATGGCAGCCAAAACAACCAATAAACTAGTTAATTCTATTTCCATTCTATTCCTCATACAATCCAAATAATATACAAAATTTCATCTACCAAGAGCATGGTATGAGGGAATATATATTGCCATGATGAAGAGGGGGTATGGAAGATGGACAATGGGAAGATAGAAATCTCTGGAAAGCAGGAATCAAGGGCAAACTGCTGTAAAGTGGAAAGCCTGTATTAAGTATTAAGTAAGTACATTGAACATCTTTGTTTTTAGAATGCATTACATGAAATCTACTCTAGAGTGATATGTAGCCCTAGTGTGTTATACACATCAAGCATTCACATTCATGACTCATACCGTCATTTCTTTGGGGCCCAAGGTCTCGAGGATGGGCTTATAACTCTCCTTTTGACACTATTCTGCCCTAAGTTGACACAGGCGCGGCGTAATGAAGAAGTACATGAGTGTGCCCCACTAGATCACCACAACTACATATTTTAAACACCTATGGTTTGCTAAACCAGGCTATTTTTAGCTACTAAACATAAATTCATTACATTAGACAGACTACAATGGGCAGGACATGTAAGAAGAAAGGAAGAGTCAGATATATGTAAAAGGATATGGTCCACTCAACCAGAAGGTAGAAGAAAAAGAGGAAGACCGAAACTACGATAGAAGGATGAGGTGGATGGACATGCTAGAGATTGGGGTTGAGTTGGCAACTTTTAAAAGAAATCTAAATTTATATTTGCTCTAACCTCGACTTCATCATTACCCAGTGTAAGGTATATACATTAATTGGTGTTTCTCGTATAATTTATCATATTCATACTATTATTATTATTATTATTATTATTATTATCACCATTATTATATTAATATTATCATTATCTTATTATCATTATTCTCTTATTCTCATTATTATTATTATATTATTATTATTATTATTATTATTATTATTATTTTCGTAAGTATTATTATTGTTATTATCATATAAAATGTGTGTTTGTACATGAAATTTACATTGCTACATTTAATGTATATTTAACTGTTTATAATTAGTATATTGTATATCTATATTTGTCAAATATTTATTTGTATTTGTGCTGGTTGAGTGGAAGAGAAGGCCTCATGGCCTTAACTCTGCCAGAATAAATAAAACATTATTATTATTATTATTATTATTATTAGTATTATTATTATTATTATTATTATTATTATTATTATTATTATTATTATTATTATTATTATTATTATTATTTTGGTAGAGAGAGACACAGGACCGAGCTAATTGGAGTAAGCTCATTGAGGAGGCCAGGACTCAGGAATGAATATTGTTGCGCCAGTGATGATGAAAGATAAGGTGAACTAAACTCCATGGCGCGACAGACGTAGAGGGCCCTTGGCCTACCATCCGGCTGCTGACCTCATATCTAAGTTTAATCACAGAGATGGACGATCTTCCAGTCAGTGTAGGGGAGACATGTGATCAGTATGTCGGTCCCCAGTCGTTAGAATTGGTTTTCTCAACTTGGAGCTGCTATTTATTGTAGCTACCCAAATGCCTCACGATATGGAGTAGACACCCGTCCCATACTGATTCTTATACAACACTTTGTCCACCACATCACCCCTTTATATTTCTGCTCGCTTTCATTTGCTATCCTCCCACCATAACTTAAACACACGATCGAGAGAAAATTTAACTCTAGCTATTCCTCTACATCGAACATCTCACTATTCCTCATCCTTCCTTGTTTCAGTCACAAGACTCTGGAATTCCCTCCCCTCAAATATCAAGGACTGGCCGATTCAAAAACAGTTCAAAAAGTAACTCGCTTCATATTTCCTTAGACAATATAATATATAACCGTGTCCCATGTATACTTTTATTATACCCTTATGTTTTTAACTTCCCTTACCAAGCTATTTACTATAAACTAATTATAGATTATTATCTTTGTTATTATTATTATTATTATTATTATTATTATTATTATTATTATTATTATTATCATTATTATTACTATTTTCGTTCTTTCTTTCCCTTGTCAACTATATATTGTGTAGTCTATAATTATCTGTTTCATTTATCATAATTCTTATTGTATGTATAATTTAACCCCAGTAAAGTGGAAGAGAAGACCTTATGGTCTTAACTCCATCAGGTAAAATACATACTAAAATAAATAAAAAATAAAATACTGGCCGAAATTTAATCAGAGCATCTCTTTCCCCATAGAGACCCGAACCAGCGCACGTCCCGTAGCTCTGCGCTAAGGGTTCTTGAAATGAATGAATGAGTGAATAAGTGGAAATGAAGTAATATGATGAGGGAGGATAGAGGAGTAGAGAGTATGGGTGGAATTAAATTTGGGAAAGGGAGAATCCCGACTACCAAGACATTTACCTTCCTCACTTAAATAGACGCGGTCCGAATTAGACGAATCGATACATAATTAATGATTTAATTTTATCAGCATATTACTTTATCATAATACCTATGGCACAGGATACATGAACTCCTGAAAATTTTATTTTTACAAAAAGGTACTAAAATGTCCGCTCCGGAGCCGCGTATACTAAACGAATTTTTCAGCAAGTCTGATTTCACTGGTTTACGAAATATTAAATGATTTTGTCATATTGAAGAATATCTCTCTCTCTCTCTCTCTCTCTCTCTCTCTCTCTCTCTCTCACTCTCTCTCTTTTTTTTTATTTTATTATATAGCAACATTTGAAGTCAAGATATGTTTTTGCGCGATAGTGCGTTTTGTCGTACTTACCAGCAATGGCGACCAGGATTGAAAGTTCAACTTCCTACATTTCGGGGTTGCCAACCTAAATAACTATACTGTAATATTACATTTACAGCTACATGCGGGAAGTAAAACCACTACCCTCTGTATACTACGTACAATATATATACAGAAAATATCCAAAAGGTAATGTTAATATACATTATACGAAACAAATCACTGCATTTTAAATGAACTGAACTTTATTTGAGACAATATAAAACAATAAATACGTACTTGTGGCAATGTTATCAATAATTGTTCTCAAGGCCTCCTGTTGTTTCAACTAATAAACATTGCCCACACAGTTAAGGTTAGTCAATTGTTTATAATGAACGCAAATATTTCCAACAAAGTTGTTATTATTTTGCTATTATTTATTATTTTGAAAACACCATCGCGCAAAAAATAATGTATAACGCACGTTTGTGAAGTGTTTTACAGAATCTCGGAAATTAAAAACCGCGCTATCGCTCGGTTTTTAAACATTTTTCCTCGGTTCTGTAAAAACCACTTCCCAACTTCGCATCGTAATATACTATTATTTTACGTCCATTTGACTTCGTGGAACTCCACCTCGATATCGTTATGATAAGTTAATGTACTCGGTTTAAATGCGCCGTCCAGTGTGCCGATTTTGAGGTACCTATACCTCTTGGCTACTTATTACTTTTTGGCTAACTCTAAGACCTGGTCTACACGTAACGTTTTGTCGTCAGTCTTGCATGATCATGCCAAGTTTGTGAAACAAAACGTTGCGTGTGTACAGCAAGATGAAAGTTTTGCATGAACTGATTTAGGTTTGATAAACTAGCAAAAGACTGATGGATTAGAGCTTTGTGTTCAAGAGTCTAATATTAGAAAATAAACCAATACAACAAGTGGTAAGATATAACTTCCTAAGTTGCGAAATATTATACACAGACGGAAACAAATATAAATAACAATCTAAATAAGTTTAATTATATAACAGGAACACTAAAAAGAACTTTGAAAAATAAAGCCAGGAAGGACTCTATAATGAAATTATACAAGACAATGGCAGTGCCTATTATTACTTATGGATCCGAAAAATGGACAGTGACAACACAACAATCTGCCAGAATACAAGCTGCTGAAATGAGATTCCTCAGACCAATAGCAGGATATCAAAGAACAGACAAAAAACATAAAACAGAAATAAGACAACAACTGAAAGTAGAGGAATTAAACACAACAATAGAAAAATACAGAACAAACTGGAAAGAACACTTGGCAAGGAAGACTGAGAATAAAATACCAAAAGCAGCATACAGCTATTCACCACGAGGAAGAAGAAGATTGGGAAGACAAAAGAAAAGATGGAAACAGCAGCAATTTGGAGCCGTAACAGGCTAGTAAATAAGCCTAAACCGCGAAGAAGAAGAAAAAGAAAGAAAAGAAGTGTACAAGAGTCAGTACAAGTTTGAATAGTGTAGCCGCACGATTTTTGTGTCAGTCTTATTTAATCATGCAAGACTGACGACAAAACGTTACCTGTAGATCAGGCCTAAGGGGCTCAACTACTATATGGAGGTGTTGATTGGAAATCAAAATGCTGGGATGCAATTGGTAGACTACAGTGGAAGTGTTGGCTGTGTGAATAGAGCTTAGTTTACACAGTCCGGTGGTAAGACTGGAAATATTAGTATATGCCATTTCTGTTATCATGTTGTTCACTATGATTTATTATATGGACACAGAACCGTGTGCTACAAGAATTCACCCTTACTCACGATTCGCCGAGAACTTGACTCGATTGATCGTTCAATATCAATTGGAACACAAGTTACTTGCCTCTGACACAATACTTCCTCTATCATGGCTCCAAGATTAATGGCAGCAATTCCATTGAATCAATTCTAACTTAATCATTCCTTATTTCCATAGACGCAAAGTGTCTCTAGTCTATATCAATGGTATAACAGTTGGATCCCAAGTTTTATACATATTTTGGAGATTCTATGCCAACTTACCACCTACTTACTTACTCACTGGCACTATCTAATCCTTAGATTCATGGCCGCACGGACATAAGCTCTCCATACATCCCTATCCTGAGCTAATGCTTTCCAATCATTCCCTGTATAATCTACTTCCCTCAAATCATAGTTAATGTTATTATCCCATCTCATTCTTGGTCTACCAACTGGGCGTTTTCTCTGGCTTTCCTACAAGAAGCTTCCATGCAAGTCTTTCATTCCCCATACGTGCCTCATGTCCTGTCCATCACAGTCTACGAGACTTAACTGTTCTTATTATATCTGGCTTCCTATAAAGACCATGTAGTTCATTGTTATGTAGTCTTCTCCATTCACCTGTTTATTCATCTCTCTTTGATCCAACATTTTTCCTAAGTACCTTATTCTCAAATACTCGTAATCTCCTTTCCTCCCTTAAAGTAAGATTCCATGTTTCGCACCCATATAGAATAGATTTTTAGAATAGATTTATTTAGCCTGGTGGAGTTAAGGCCATGTGGCCTTCTCTTCCACTCACCAGAACAAACATATGTTACATATGAATAAAAAAAAATTACAATAATAGTCATATTAAACAGGACAAACATATGTTACATATAAATACAAAAAAATTACAATAATAGTCATATTAAACAGGACAAACATATGTTACATATAAATACAAAAAAATACAATAATAGTCATATTAAACAGGACTAACATATGTTACATATGAATACAAAAAATTACAATAATAGACATTGAACAATTAATTATCTGTCATATTGAATAATAATGAAAATAATGTTTAATAATACAATGAAACTAAATACAATTAAAATTAAATTAATGATACAATGAATAAAAAAAGGAATAACAGCTCGAATCTACTATACGTAAAAAAGAAAAGAAAAACATACAAAGAAAGTAATAAACTACATATAACTGGTAGAATAATAGTTTTATACATTTTGAGTTTAACGTTTTTTTTAAAGGAGTTGGGACATCAAGAGTCTCTGCAATGCATAATAGCACGCATTTCCAGAATTGAGCCTATGTTTAATTTCTTTGTGCACCTCATTCCTATTTGTGATTATTGTTCCTAGGTATTTCAATTCAGCCACTTCCTCAAAATTTCCCTCATTTGTCATTAGCTGTCATTTCCAAATATAATGTCCACCTACATGAATTCAAATAAAATAGGAAAAAAAAAATATTTTTGCAGTACAGTATGTGAATTGAGAGAAATAATCACAAAGTAAAATGATAAGATATATACCTGGCATGTGCCGTCGTCTTCAACTGTTATTTTTTTTATTATTTTAAGAACTGTAGGCCTTTCGAACCCTGACTTCCATCTTCAGGAGAAAATGATTATCAGAGGATTGGAAGAAGATCAATGGATGGAGAGAGGAATGGCGTTTGGTTTCCGGAAGACGGCGGTAGCTGTCATGACACCGGATGATGATAAAAATATGTGATGTGGCGCCTCATTAACTTCACCTGAAGCCACTAACTAACAGCTTTCTTCCAAAGTTACATATTGTTATTGTAGTATTGTAGATTATTTCTGTCTCAAATTATCAAACAATGTTAGTTATATTTTGTACCGAACATTCTTAATACAGATATCCACATATTTACATATATAAAAATAGAGGATCTTTGAATCTGTTGGTCCTTTATGGACTTAAAAACTCCTTGACCGATTTGAATGGGATTTTACCATCATTGAAGGCATTTTTGACAATTAACGTATAGGCCTATAACATATTACCGTTTGTACTATGTAGCAGGAGCTAAAAAAAAAGTGCACCGGTTTACAAACAAAAGTAGCTTTTGGACACTTAATTGGCTGACGCTGTCTAAACCATAACAAATACATCAAAATAATTACGATATAAATTTATAATTATTTTTCTTTCTACTTATTAAACTAAGCATAAAAACACATTTAATTTATTTAGCCGTAGCAGCGTACGCCGAGTGTTGTGTAGGCCTATATATTCCTTAACTCATAACTCGCACATTGCTACATTAAGTTATGCTTTGCTAATATATTTTGTTGGTAAAAGCAGGAAGCCTTGGCGCAGAGCTACGGGACTTGCGCTGGTTCGAGTCTCCATGGGGGAAGAAGTTTTATCATGGCATTTCGGCCAGTATGGGTCCGGTGCCCACCCATCATCATGAGACATTTGGGTAGCTACAATAAGTAGCGGCTCCAGGTTAAGAAAACCAGCTATAACGGCTGGGGCCCGACATGCTAACCACATGTCACCCCTACACTGGCTGATGATCATCCACCTCTGTGATTGACACATGGGGATGTGAGGCCAGTAGCCGGCTAGTAGGCTAAGGGCCTTCTAGGCCTGCCGTTCCAGGAGTAGTAATACATTTTGTTATTTGCACTGGAAACCCCAAATATAAAATAAAAAATAATACTAATAGGCCTAATAATAATATATTATTTTAAATGCCCCAGGTTTGTCGTTCGATATTCCTGGTTTCTCTCCTGGCATGGCGTACTTGTAACCCACTTCTGAGGTTGGAGCGCCTGGAAGGCGGGGTTACGTTGTCCCGATGATATGATGGGTGATGATGATGATAATGGTGCGCCAGGAGAGTCCCTAATCCTAAGCTTAACCTAAGATGAATATGAATGGTGATGATTTCGATGGCCATATGATTTCGGGGACGGTTTGGGGCTTAAAGTTTTCCTGACGTTTGTCTTACAGGCGAGGAAAAACCTCACCCAGAAAAACTGTCCCGACCGGGGATCGAACCCGGGCCCGCGCGTGACAAGGCAGCACGCCACCCCGAGACCACAGCGGTGGACTAATAATAATAATAATAATAATAATAATAATAATAATAATAATAATAATAATAATAATAATAATAATAATAAGAAGAAGAAGAAGAAGAAGAAGAAGAAAAATAATAATAATAAATAAATAAAAATTAGTCTCCTAACTGCTTTTTTATGACAACATTCACCATGACATCCTCTAATTCTTTTGCAAGATTTTATTGAATCACAGTGTGTAAGATAACAGTAGTTCAGCTTAATACAGTAGTTCATAGCGATATAATAATTTAAACTTTGGTTTCGGTTTAGATGCGACCTTGCATGATCTTTATTTTTCGCAAAGACGTGCATAAATATTAATTTTTCAGCTTAACCAACCAGAAGAATGCACAGTGAGTGAAATATCAGATGGGAATCAAATTTAAAATGAAGTGAATTTAAGTCGTGCATATCAAATTCAATAACGACACCAAAGTGTTGGGAAATTACAGTAGTTTCTTGTAGTATAACGTGTATCAAGATTTTTTTTTTTTTAGAATTCAAGATTGACCTCTGATGAAATTACAAACCTAAAATTTGCTGGGAAAATGTGACTGTGTGAATTACAAATGGTTCATTACAAAAAGCAGTGTTTTCCTTTCCTTTTAAATTATATTGAAACTTCTTCGGTCTACCTTCCCTTTAACCCTCAAATTGTCAACACAATATTTTCTCGTGCCAGTTATTTAAATGTTCCGGACCGCAAGGAAAATAAATTCATGTACAACTGTGTTATTATTATACATTATTGCGTAATTTGACATAAATTTAAGTAATTTTTACTCGTTTGTTTTTCTATTGATCTAAAAACAATATTAAATAAACGAAATCGATGTATCCAATAGGATACATTTTTAATTTAAGGGTTAAATCGACCACTTCTGTTCTGGATAACTTTAAGTTAGTTTTGGGTTAATCTACCTTTATGTGAAAATAATTTTTATAATTAACTTCTGTTATCTGGAAATTGTTATTTATTATTATTATTATTATTGTTATTATTATTAGGCCTATTATTATTATTATTATTATTATTATTATTATTATTATTATACTGTCGTACGAGATCAAATGAATATTAGATATTCAGTAGTAAATTATACAAGAAATTAAATTAGTGTGGGCATGTACGACCACTGCAAGAAGAAAGGTTACCCAGAAAAACATTGGAATGGTATCCACCTGGATGATGAAAAAAGGAATACTTCGAAAATCGTGGATGCAAGAAATAAGATTTGGAATGAGAACAAGAGGAATGGTGGACATTGACTGGATGGATAGGGACGAATGGAGAAGGAAAATAAAACTTTAGGCACAGAAAGATGTGTAAACATTGAAAAAAAAGTATTAAATTGTAGGTTTTCGCGGATATAAATATGATTAAGAAAGTTTTCTTGGGTTTTCCATGTCATGGATCCACACGGTCGGCCTCTGACCACTGATTCCGACGTTTCGGCATGGTCCCAACATGATTCCTCATGCCTTTATCAATGAATGATAGGTTCTAGTCACTGGTTTAGATCTTATTTGATTATATGAGACCTAAACCAGTGACTTGAACCTATCATTCCTTGATAATGACATACGGGATTATTCCGAAACGTCGGAATCTGTGGCCAGAGGCCGACCTTGAATCCATGTCCCGGAAAACCCAAGAAAACTTTCTTAATCATGTATATATATATGGTATGATAAGAAAAATAAATGCCTGGACGGGGTTCGAACCCGGAACTCTGATATATATATATATATATATAAAATTGTCATTATTTATTATTATTATTATTATTATTATTATTATTATTATTATTATTATTATTATTATTATTATTATTATTATTATTATTAGTTCTATTGTTGTAGTTATGAGCACTTGAACTAACGTATCATATACATTCTTGACTCTACCAATCAGATGCCTTGTTATGAATTCAAATGTTATGTTGTGATTTGAGATAGAATCAGAACACGGTACAGTGTTCATCCTGTCACGGAAATAAAAGAAAGAGTCGATGAAATTTGTTATGAAAATAAATTTCATGTCATTTGAATTAAAACCGTATTGTATTTTTTTTTTTAATTTGCCAAGGCAATGATTTGAATTTCTCTTATATTTCTTCTTCTTCGGCTTTCCCCCAGTTATAGGTTTGCCGTCTTCAGTTTCCATTTATCTCTATCATTCCAATCTCCCTCTTCCAAATTCCTATCATCCATTATAGTTCTGACGTAGGTTTTCCATTTCCATCTTGGTCTGCCACGTTTATTTCTTCCAGGGGTGACCATTGGTATATATGTTTTGGCCATCTTTCATTTGCCATTCTTTGTACATGGTCATACCATTTAAGCGTTTGATTTGCAATCCTCTTAACAACCGATGTGGTGACATTCATTTCTCTCCAAAGGAATTCATTTCTTATTTTATCCTGTCTTCTTATATTTCTAATAACATTTATTTCTATTAATTTTATATTCAAAGACTCGATAAGAGTATCAGAAAAATATAATCCTAAGAATGGTTTGTGAGCCGAAATTTATTTCGCAATTTATATTTGATCATTTGTCCACCGCTGTGATATTGATGTAGCGTCGCAGCCTCGTACGCAACGGGATTGGTTCGATACCCGGTCGGGGAGATTTTCATAGCTGATGGTTTTTTTTCACCTGTAAGACAAATGTCAGAAACTTTCAGGCCCAAGTGTTTCTCGAACATCTTCTGGCCATCATAATCATCATTATCATATTCCCCATGTTTAGTGTGAATGTGTGTGTGGATGGTGTGTTTCTTCTTAATGTTTGTGTTGTCTCGGAGGAGGCTCTGATATTAGATTGATCACTCATTCAGGGAGGCTACCCATGTCCTCGAGCGGTAAAAATAATGTGTGTGATCCATAGGGCCTAGTTAAAATCCCTCTCCCGACACGTCGTGTCACTGTAAGGTCCGGGTGGCGTGTTGCACATAAAATTACCTACAAGGTGAGAGGTTAAACTGCGTTAATATAAATAAAATATTTGATTATCAATTTTTTAGTTAATCTCATCTGTAGTAACTAATAACTAATAATGTTACTATCGAATCATGCCTATGCTGATATAAGCTCCCCGTACATCCCTATTCTTAGCTAATGAATTTAAAATATATTATGCCATTTCATTATTTCGCTACGAACTGGGCGCTTTCCCTCAGGTGCTCCTATGTAAAGTTTCCATATCCCTTTGTCATTCCTCATTCGTGTGACATGCAGTCTACGAAACTCAATTGTTGTTAATACAGCTATTTTCGCATAATATCATACGGTTCACTGCTATGTATTTTTCTCCATTCATCTGTATGTTCATTTCTTTATTTGTACATTTTTTTCCTAAGAACTTTCTTTTCATTTACTCGTAATCTTCACTCATCCTTTAAAGTAAGAGATCATGTTTCGCATTCATATAAGGTACTGCCAAATTCCAAAAACTTATAGGAACAATAAAAAATACTCTTCTCCGAAAAGTACGCCTAGATACAATTCTAAAATTTTATAAAAATGGCTCTTCCAACTCTACTTTATGGTTTTGAAACCTCGACTCTTACTACAGGTAAATTATATAGGATAGTAGCTGCAGAAATGAAGTTATTAATATCTTTAGCGGGTTATACACTTTATGACCACATGCGTAATGAAGATATCCGCAAACCTCTCAACACACCAGCAATAACTGAAACCATTCAAATATACCAAAATAATTGGCATGAACACCTTCTTAGAATGCCAAACAATATACTACCTCTGCAGCTATTGAACTACAGACCCACAGAGCGAAGAGACCCAGGAAGACCTAAGAGGC
Source organism: Diploptera punctata (assembly GCA_030220185.1). Taxonomy (NCBI): domain Eukaryota; kingdom Metazoa; phylum Arthropoda; class Insecta; order Blattodea; family Blaberidae; genus Diploptera; species Diploptera punctata. Next base: position 110,106 of record JASPKZ010000541.1, read on the forward strand.
GATGGAGGGATCAATTTCTGTCCTGAAGCGGAAAGGCCAATGACCTAATCCATGCCTGCAATTGATGATGATGATAAGGTATCATAACTGGAAGATTAACCGATTTATAAATCAAGACGTAATTGATAATTGAATTAATTTCTAAAAATAACAATTATGTTAGATTTTGAATTTAACCACGATTATAATAACTAGGTTCTTTGCTTCGCGAATCGAATCTGGCAAGGAATGGCGGAAATTTTGCTTAAAGGAAATTTGTTATACGTTTGGAGATTCTTTTATACGTTGTAATGGTTTCACGGTTTCGCTCCCATCGAAACGAAGTCATATAGTGCTCATGATTTTTACGTTTTCAAAAAAAAAAAAAAAAAAAAAAAAGCGAGTATGATAAACATCCGACCATCGGGATCAAATTCAGCTTTTATGGTGTAACATGTTTGTACTGACACCAATTTAATTGAAATTGATGTTTCATGTTTGTTTTAATTTTTTTCACTATAGAGACTAAACTAATGCACCTACTGAGATTATCGAAGATGAACGGAAGTTTATGGCTGCGTGCACGTTTTTGACCATGTGCTATCATAATTCCCTATCTTGAGTTATTATTATTTTTAGTTATTCCCAGTATAATTCTTCTCCTTCAAATGCTCTTTAAATGTCATTCTCCCACCTCATATTGGCTTGCCTTCTGGGGTATTTCCTTCTGGTTTTCCCATAAGAATTATCTATGCCTATCTTCCATTCCCCAATTGTTGCACGTGTTCTGCCCATAGAAATCTAAGAAACTTAGCTGTATGATTGCATCTTATTTCCCATAAAAAAAAGTGGCAAAGTTTTTTTTCCATTCCATTTTCTCTCTTTGAGAAAAAACATCGTTGGTAAAAGTGGAAGAATCATTATTTTATATATTTTTTTTACTAGAAATAGTCATTATATTTGATAAAAGCGTGCGTTTTCAGAGTTGAATATAGGTTTAATTCCTTTCCACTCACCTTTAGAACATATATCAACCATAATTAGATGACGGCAAGATATTATTCGTGAAAGAACATTTCAAGGATACACACTGAGTTAGTAACAAGATGTTACGATGAGGAATAATACTTTTTTATATGTAAATACTAGCTAATACCCGGCGTGCGCTGCTACGCCTAAATTAACGAAAATTAATATGCTTTTATGTTTAGTTGAATAAGTAAAAGGTAAAATTTATATCGTAATTATTTTTAGATACCCCATGTTGTTTACCCGGGAATCTATTCATCTCGATCTTCTTGGCATATATAAGCTGAAGGACAAAAATTAATGTACTTCTGATAATTAGTTGAATAAGTAAAATGAAAAAATAATTATAAATGTACATCGTAATTATTTTAATATTCCCCGTACTGATTACCCGGTGTTGCACAGAATCTACTTATCTCGATCGTCTTGGCATAAATGAGATAATTTGGTATTGAAAGTTATCCGTAAAATAATACCCGCCATGTGCTGCTATGCTAGCACAGGAATCTACGTACTTGTCTCGATCTTCTTGGCATCAATAAAAGACAAAAATGGTTATTGTGAGTTATCCATAATAGATAAACATATGCTATCGCGGACTTTTTTTTTTAGCTTTTTGAGATATTTAATTCTGTGTACGTTAATTTTGTGTATTTGTTATGGTTTAGGCAGCGTAAGCCATTTAAGCGTTCAAAGAGCTAATTTTTTCATGTTTCCCACTACAAAGGGCGATTTTAAAGGGTGTAGGAGTTGAGAATCACAGATCTCTTATAGCCTATGTTCATTCCGGGAATCTCCTGAACATTTTGCAAAAAGCCCTTTCACAATCGGATCAACGGTATGGCCGCGCATAAAGTATGAACAAACAAACACACAAACATTCATTTTTATATTCTCTAAAGCCAGATGTAATTTAAACTCAGCTACATTTAAATAAAATGTAAGCTCTAATATTATTATTATATATCACCTCTATGTATATTCTTCTTATGATCTTTCTTTCAAATGCTATTAATTTATTCAAATATTAGGTGTCTCATAAGTAATGTCAATTTGAATGTAATGTTGTGTGATTGGTGGAATCTTGAAGGTGTTATTCACTAATATTTTGATCCAAACTCCGTGCACTCGAAGTGGAACTTTATTCTCAACAACTAGAATGAATTCATGACTTTTTCAGATGGATATGTCCAGCATTAGTTAACCGAAATAGAGTTATCTTGCAGGACAATGCGAGAACACAGTCTGCTCGAACAAACATGACAAATATTCACCATTTGAGAGGATTCAATCTACTATCACATCAAATATGCAGTCCTGATCTTGTGCCTTTAGATTACCATTATTTTTCGATCCATGAACCATTACTTTCTTGAAATTTCGAAAACATTTAAAAACATTGAAGCTGGAGAGGTTGGTCTCAACGAATTCTTCGCATCAAAAACTAGCAGTTGGTACCATCACGGGATAGTAAACCTCGCTAAAAGATGGCTTAAAACATACAATCTGATGTTCTTTACTTTTGAGGAGAAGTTTTAAATTATTGCCAGAAAACATTCCAAATAAAATTCAGTTTAGAAAAGGTCATTACATATGAGACAGTATATGTATTCAAAACATTTTTCAATTTACTTCACTGCTGTGGTCTCGAGGCAACGCGTTGCCTTGTCACCCAGCAGGCCCTGGTTGATTCCAGGTCGGGACAAGTTTCCTAGGGTGACCTATAAGACAAATGTCAGGAAGCTTTGAGGCCCAAAAGGTACCCGAACAACATATAACCATCATCATCCTCCACGGTGTGAAAAGCAACTATAGAAGGATTAAGATGAAATAATTGTTTTATCTTTATGACTATTCAAAAAATTGCCCCTTTCCATAAACCCTAAATGATTAAAAATCCAATCTATAACACTTTCTAGGGCTTGCGGCGGGAAGCTACAACTATAATTCCCTAGTAAAGCTGTAAAGCATAACATGAAAATGCAGTGAAGGATTTGCCCTAGGGCAGAACACTGTAGAATATATAGAAAGTCAAAGTCGGCGATAGCACTGTTAACGAAAGAGTCACCCATGCCGGACAGGTCGAAGGCGAAAAAAAAATACCTTGATCGAAAGAGGGACAATCTTTCACCGTAAAAATACAACCATCAAGAAAGACGGACGTGGGTTCCACTGGAGTAAAATTTCTCGGAAGTAAAATAGTCCCGCATTTCGGTTCTCCGGGCGGGTACTACTATTGGAAAACACAATATCAGAATATGGATGTGTGGAGAGCATCCGCGCGGCCATGAACCAAAGTGTTCGATACTGCCAGTGAGTTAGTTAATGTCAATTTCTCCACTCCATGACGTACTATTGGTCTTGCATGAGTTATACAACTAGCAAATATACTTCCAGTAAATTTGTTTTAAGATAAATAAATCGAAGAACACGGTAGTCTATATCAATATGTCTAGCAAAGTCATTGTTTGTTAGTGGCAATGTTAGAATAAATACTTTTTGTAAGTCACCGTGACCTGTGGGTTGTAAAAGAGCGCCATCTTGCTCTCAGCATGATTTCTACAGATGAAAGTAGCTGTCAGGCCCCGTGCTCACTTGAATAAATCATATTTGTGATACCAAGATCCAATAAAAACACGCTACACAATGCATCATAACATAGGTTAACAGTATATGAGAAGAGAACCAACATTTGTTCTTAATATTGCATCTGGGGCCTGTTTCATAAGTAGTGTAGACTCAGTGAGACATCTAGTAGGCAACTATGATATTAGGATGATGAATGTCGGTAAATTTTGATTAGAGGCCTCTTTTTTCAACTTTGAGGTTTTTTCTTCTTCACTTCACGCGCTAGGCAAAAATTGCCTGTTTCGCCTCACAGTTGTTCTGTCCAACTTTTCACTAGCGTTCCTACATTCCTTGAACCTCTTGGCTTGTAGTTGAATGCTGCTGTTGGTAATCTTGTTATATTCATTCTTTTTTCTACGTGTATAAACCATTTCTCTCTGTATTCTTTGATTTTCTCATTCAATGGATATATATTTAACTCTGTTCTTATATCTTCATTCTTTATCCGATCCATTCTTGTGCAGCCTTTCGTTCTTTAGATTTCCATTTATTATTTACTAATATTGCAACCCCACTTCGTGCTCATACATTTCCAGGTACACCGCTGTAAATCATTGTATAGTTATAAGTTTCTTTTTTGTTTCAGTTGTGACCGCAATGTGAATATCTTTTTCATAAAGTGTTCTTTCTAATTCTGTTTCTTTCCTTCCTAGACCTCTGACGTTCCAAGTACAATGTTTATTCTATCGCAATTCCCTAATAGTTTATCCTTTATGTTCTCAACGGTAAAGAAGGCGGAAGAGAAAACCTGCAAGCCAAGGCGTCGATGGGACTCCAAAGCATTGGTTATCAACCCGTCTAGGAGAAGGAAACTCCGAAATAAATCCCCGATCCACTAGGGAATGTGGTTGTGCATCTGGGCTGGTAACCGACCACGTAAAATATCCAAACTCATCTCTCTCACAGTGTTCAGTCCCGACGGATTTTATTGAGGTTCTTTTACGAACCTGAAAATGTTCAGACTCGGGACCCACGGCTTAAAGTCACTCACGGAGGATTTGCTTCTTGGATTTCTCCACCTTAAAAATCTATGGACCCCGTCCAGATTTGAACCCGTTACTCTCGGGATCATGGAGATAATTCAAAATCATGCATCCGATATAAATTTTATAAACTAAACAGAGGAATAATATGAACTCCGGCCGGGTGTGAACCCGCGACTCTCAGGACTATCTCAAGATATATAGCCATTAGTTCACCACGGCCTACATTGTGAGATGCTGATAATGATTATAATTATCGTTAATAGGCGTAGAAATACATTATAAAATGGAAGTGGAAAACTAATGACAAATGAGGGAAATTTTGAGGAAGTGGCTGAATTCAAATACCTAGGAACAATAATCACAAATAGGAATGAGATACACCAAGAAATTGAACATAGGCTCAATTCTGAAAATGCGTGTTATTATGCATTACAGAGACTCTTGATGTCCCAACTCCTTTCAAAAAACGTTAAACTGAAAATATATAAAACTATTATTCTACCAGTTATATTGTATGTGTGCGAAACATGGACTCTTACTTTAAGGGAGGAAAGGAGATTACAAGTATTTGAGAATAAAGTACTTAGGAAAATTTTTGGACCAAAGAGAGATGAACAGACAGGTGAATGGAGAAGACTAAATAACAATGAACTACATGGTCTTTATAGGAAACCAGATATAATAAGAACAGTTAAGTCTCGTAGACTGCGATGGGCAGGACATGTGGCACGTATGGGGAATGAAAGACGCGCATGGAGCTTCTTGTAGGAAAACCAGAGGGAAATCGACCAGTTGGTAGACCAAGAATGAGGTGGGAGAATAACATTAACTATGAGTTCAGGGAAGTAGATTATACAGGGAATGATTGGAAAGCATTAGCACAGGATAGGGATATATGGAGAGCGTATGGCCGCGCGGCCATGAACCTAAGGGTTCGATAGTGCCAGTGAGTAAGTAATTGTGATGGAGAAGATTATTAACATTAAACTGAAGTAAAATAATACGTAGAAGATGAAAAAGAAGAGAAGACAAAAAATAACGTTCAGGATGATGATGATGATGAAAATGATGAATATGAAGACGGAGAATGATAATTACGTCACTGAAGAATATTTTGATGAAAAAATAAAAATAAATATCAATAAGTAAAAAGCGTATAAGTAGAATTACTCTGGAAGCTTTACGTTGCTTGGTTTTAACCTGGTGAGGTACCAATGAAAGGTTCTGAGAAAATCAGCACTCCAACGGTGGTCCAAAGATTGTAATGCCTAATATATCGTGCTCTATGAGTGTACACAACCAATACATGCGTGCAAAATGCACGTAGTCGTGATTCTAACATAGTGATACGAACTTGATTCTTATATAATTAGACAGGTTAAATAAACATACAATAGTCTATAAAATGTTATCAAAATCTCTGCACGTGCCACTATTGTGTACTGTTAATTGTTATTAGCACAACTCTCTGTCTGTATGGGAGGTGGAAAGGAACAACACAAGTTCAACCAGAATTTAAGCCTCAATGTGAAATTTCCTGGCTCCACTATAACCTTGTCCTCCTAAGATCGTCCCCATGAAAGGTAAAGGTATCAATCTTACGTGTATATATATATAGCAACGATCAATTTATAATTTACAAAAAATAGATGCCAAATTTAATATGGAAATATCAATTAACAAAACTAAAATTATATCATTTCATGGGAAGGAACCCATACAAAGTAAAATCTGTCTCCAGAATAAAATTTTAGAGAGATCTAATCAATTTAAATATCTTAGATATAATCTCTCTATCTGGGATGAAAAGGATATCCCTGAAAAAATTACTAGTTATAATAAAAGTTTGGGAATTATTAAACAAGTTATGAAACCATCCCTTGTACAAAAAAAAACACCAGATTACGTTTATGTAACACTTTGGCTAGACCAGTGTTGACCTATGGTAGTGAAGCATGGACACTAAAAAGAAAATATGAAAGCAGAATAACGGCTTCTGAAATGAGATTCATGCGCAAAACAGCGGGTTACACCAGATGGGATCGGAAAAGGAACACCGATATCTTAAAAGAATTGAAGACTACGCCAATTTTGGAATATATTAAGTAGTACCAACTAAATTGGAAACACCATCTAGTAAGAATGAGCTGAAATCGGATCCCCAAAGCTGTTTATAATTATATACCAAGAGCACGAAGATCACTGGGCCGTCCTATGAAACGCTGGAGGGAAAATTTTCTATAGGATCGTAACAGGCCTTGGCCTAATACTTGGAAGGAGAAGAAGAAGAAATATATATATATATATATATATATATATATATATAGTAAAACCTGTCTATGAAGGAATACGATGGTTCCTTAAATATATTTCGATCTTGGCACTTTTCCTTCTTATGAAGGGTTCCCAAATTACAAGCTTGAATTTTCTCACGCAGTGTAAGGGTTTTACATGCACGCTTTAAAGATACAACGTTTTGACTGAAATACAGACTAAATAGTGTATGTAACACAGCTCAGTTTGCATGGCAATGCAAAACAATTTTATTACACAAAAGCGAGACGGGACTCAACTACAGGAAGACTGAAGAGTTTCCCAACTCCCTCGCAGGTAACGTAAACAGGCAAGGAAAAGTGAGGGATTCCCCGCTGCCACACATAAGCAAGAGTATCCCCGCAATACAATGGCAACACAAGAAGGTAAAACGATATAATACAGAAAGCGTCATATGCAGAATTTTCACGTGTGGTCATTAATACTGTAATTAGAACGTGCTTAAAAAATAATTTTCCGTCATATTGAGGTAAAAATTTATATTGGTACTTTGAAAACCACTCCGTTTCCGCTTTATGAATGTTTCCGGCTTATACAGGACGATTTTACATATAAAATCGTACCGTTCTGGAGATTTCTTTCCGTCTCTACAGGTTTACTTCTTATAAAGTTTCCGGCTAAGACCGGTTTTACTGTATATAATTAAGAAAGTTTTCTTGGGGTTTCCGCATGATGGATTCCAGGTCGGCCTCTGGCCACTGATTCCGACGTTTCGGCACGACCCCACATGCCATTATCAAGGAGTGATAATATATATATATATATATATATATATATATGACCTGCCATTAAACGAGAACACATCCAGTAATTTAAACCCACTCTTTAAAGTTATATACGACCAGCCAGTCTTACATTTCGAAGCCAGTGGTTGCAGACGTACTTTCTGCTGATGATGGGACTAGTCCCAAAAGCCTACAGTAACTCCATGTTTCAACGGTTGAAGAGACGGACCTAAAAAGGTATGTAATTTCATTATAATTCTAAACTGTGAATAACAACTCATCGAGTTTGTAATGAACCTTAATGTTGATCATATCATAAGCTGCTCTAAAATACGAAGTGAAATTTTAGATTTTAAATAAAAGAAATTCTCATGAACTTAGAGTAAGCCAAATGCGTTTATTACGTTCGCTGTTAGAAGTTAATAGACTGAATCACCAAAGGAACACTATTATCAGAGAAAAACTTGGAATAACAAGTTTAAATGAAGATATAGAAAGATACCAACAAGAATGGAAAAATCATCTGAGAATAATGGAAATAAATAGACTTCCAAGATCGGCATTCCAATATACTCCAACTGGATATAGGGACCAAGGAAGACCAAAACATCGGTGGAAAGATCAAAACCATTTCGTTAGGTTTACGGTGACAGGTCACATGACCTAAAACGGATTTGTTCACTATTATGATTTTATATATAGGCCTATATATATATATATATATATATATATATATATATAGTGTTGGAATACTTGGGTAGCTCAGGTCGTTAGAGCGCTAAACGTACAGAGTTTAGATACTCGGGTTCAAATCCCGACTCGAGCTTTCATTTTTCAATTCATATCATATCATATCATATATATATATATATATATATATATATATATATATATAGAGAGAGAGAGAGAAGAAGGAGAGAGAGAGAGAGAGAGAGAGAGAGAGACGACTCTTTGACGCAAGCGGTTAGACGCTCGCCTCTCAACACCGGATACCCAAGCTCGTTTCTCGATCACATCATGTGGGTTTCATTGCACACAAAACGCAGCCTTGGTAGGTTTTTCTCGGTGTTTCTACCATTTTCCGCTGTCACAAATGTTATTCCTTCATTTCTCCACATTCCTCTCATTCATTTAATTTAATCTGATCCAGTGGTGGTGTATCAGGCGAGGTCAGTGACATACTTGTTATACACAGACTTTCATTGTAAAGGGTTTTGTCGCTTCTCATCCCTCGACCCGGCCCTATGTCGGACACGAGTTGTGGAGAGTTTTATTTAAACAGAATGTCAGTGATATAAACTCACAAAAGACAACTCCAGATAGCTGTCATTGGTGTGCGCTGCTACACCTACATAAATGGAATGTGTTTTCATATTTAGTTGTATAATTAAAAAGAAAAATAATTAAATTTATATCCTAATTATTTCTAGATAGTCCGTGCTGATTACCTGGGTATGCCAGGGAATCTACTTATTCCGATCGTCTTGGCGTCAATGAGCTGAAAGACAAAAATGGATATTGAGAGTTATCCGTAGAAGGTAGACATTATGCTATCGAGGACATTTTTGTATATATTTTTTTAGATATTCAATTCTGTGTACATTAATTTTTATGTATTTGGTGCGGTTTAGGCAGCGTAAGTAATTTAAGCGTCCAAAAAGCCACTTTTTTTAGTGCACCCATGCATTTTTTTAGCTCCTGCCCTATAGTATGTACGATAATATATGTTAATATTCCAGAAAATTATCTAAATTGCGTGAAAACAATTCAAATCGGTCAAGTAGTTTTTTTTGAGTCCATAAAGGAAGACAGACGGACTAACAAACAGACAGTCTCTCACAATTTGTTATGTATAAACATAACTCTAAGGATGTGTTTTTCTGTTTTACAAACTTGATAATTTCTGCAGCGACCTTAAAATAATAAAATGGCATATATTAGTATGTAGAATTTCCTAAATAATTTTATTCTTAGGTTCTAAAAGTCAAATTTGACCGAGTACGATTCTTTACGAACCGCTTAATGTATATTTCTTATATTTTATAGTGTAATTGATCGAAGAAGGACAATAGTTGAAAGAGGCGGTAGATACATTCTTGTTTTTGTTTATTGTCGCATTATAAAAGACAGTAATGAGAAAACAGACTTTCTCATGATGTAATTCGAGAACATTACTAGCGCCTAGAAAACTACTTGTCTCTTTTTATAGATATTTACGGGAAATTTTGCGATCCCAGTCACACAGCATTCCTACTTACGCATATACATGAATTGTCATGTGCAATAAAAATATTTATTAACTCTTATAAGCCCATGTAACGTGAGTCAGAAAATTATAGGTAAGTATTTTTTTTTCGGATGAACCTTAGTGATGCCGCATTTTGACTATTGCGAAATTCTACTAACTGACATAAGTGACGGATTGTCGGACAAACTGCAGCGTGTCCATAATATGTGTATCAGATTCATATTTAATGTCCGAAAATATGATCACAGTTCTCCATTTTTCCACGAATTGTCATGGTTACATCTTAAAGAGAAAAGAAAATTACATTGTCTCTTTCTCCTATTTAAGATCCTACATACCTCGACTACCAATTATTTATCCTCTCGTTTCTAGTATCTATCCTCCAATCATAACTTAAACACAAGATCACCAGATAGTCTTGCTTAATATACCGCAACGTAGGACATCACATCACTCCATGTCATATACTATCTTCACTTCTCGCAATTGGAATTCCCTACCACAAGAAATAAGGGGCTGCCGGACATTGGCAACTTTTAAAAGAAATCTAAATTTATATTTGCTTTAACCTCGACTTTATCATTACCCAGTGTAAGGTATATATATTAATTGAAGTTTCTCGCATAATTTATTTATTTATACTATAATTATCATAATAATAATAGTAATATTATTATTACTATTATTATTATTATTATATTATTATTATTATTATTATTATACTTACGTGGAAAGCAACGGGAAGCTACCACACCTACAATTCCCTAGTAAAGCTGCAAAGCATAGCTTGAAAATGCTATGATTGCAGTGAAAGACCTGCCCTCGGGCAGAATTACTATGGATGGATTATACTTACTTACTCACTGACACTATCGAACCCGAAGGTTCATGGCCGCGCGGATATAAGCTCTCCATACATCCCCATCCTGAGCTAATGCTTTCCAAACATTCCCTGTATAATCTACTTCCCTCAAATCATAGTTAATGTTATTCTCCCAACTCATTCTTGCTCTACCAACTGGGCGTTTTCCCTCTGGCTTTCCTACAAGAAGCTTCCATGCAAGTCTTTCATTCCCCATACGTGCAACATGTCCTGCCCATCGCAGTCTACGAGACTTAACTGTTCTTATTATATCTGGCTTCCTATAAAGACCATGTAGTTCACTGTTATGTAGTCTTCTCCACTCATATGTATGTTCATCTCTCTTTGGTCCAAAAATTTTCCTAAGTACTTTATTCTCAAATACTCGTATTCTCCTTTCCTCCCTTAAAGTAAGAGTCCATGTTTCGCACCCATATAATATGACTGGTAGAATAATAGTTTTATATATTTTCAGTTTCACGTTTTTTGAAAGGAGTTGTGGCATCAAGAGTCTCTGCAATGCATAATAGCACGCATTTCCATAATTGAGCCTATGTTTAATTTCTTTATGCATCTCATTCGTATTTGTGATTATTGTTCCGAGGTATTTGAATTCAGCATTATTATTATTATTATTATTATTATTATTATTATTATTATTATTACTATAAGTATTATTATTGTTGTTGTTGATTAGGGTATGGGAAGTGTGAAAGTAGAAATGTTGAATTAACCAAATTTGTGTCCCATTTCCTCTTAAACTATTTATTATATGGCAATTAGGGTGCACCCAAACAATTAATTTTCATAACAGCTTATTCTATCAAAGTCTACTCTTTCGTAAGGGTAGCACTGACCATGCTGTCAGTCGCAAACTCCCTAGATGAAGAGGCGAATTGAATCCGTAACAGAAATTGAACAACAAAGAATAGGCAAATGCACGCTTTTGCGGAATCTTGTCTTTGACCTTCGTCGGACTTTTGAAATTGCATATTATTATTAATTCTCAGGTTTTAAAATGCGTGTGGTCCTAAAATTACATATGTTCCCAAATAAATGCAGAAAAAAAAATATAAAGCCGATATCTTTTCACTCAATATTAAAAATGTGTTTGCAAAAATCGTAAATTACTAATTTTAGGAATTTTACCGTACAAATTTCTATAATTGGTTATTCTGTTATTATCTTTTATGATACTTATTTTTAGGGGGACACGCCCTAGCGCAATGCGTTATAAGCCGGAAGTCGAGGATTTGAGTACCGATTGCTAATAACGTCTTAATTGGCCTCATATCCTCTTCCAATATGATGAAATTTTTAGCCTAATATTTTTAGGAAAAATTAATCAATGATGGCAGTATAATAATTTAAAAACGAATATTCATTTACATTGTATGTTGCTTAGATATTGAATTTTGGAAGATGAAATTTATTTATTAAGGATTTTTAAACTGATCCAGATCTTCTAGCGGCACCATGATCTGGGGTTGACTTAGCCTCTAATGGAATGAGTACCAGACGCTTGTTGTGGTGATAAATGTCACTGTCACACCCGGGCTGATATCAGGTGCTGATTGTCTAGAAAAGTGGGAGCTTTGACCTCCTATTTCCCCAAGTGTCTCCTAAGGCCTGTTGTAAGACCGCTTTATTAATATTGATTTTCAGCAGGTAGATACTTTTTTGAGTGAAATTGGGGATAGTCCTTGACAAGAGTGGGAGAGTAAATGTTATAAACGGTTTTCTGAGAAATTTGTTTGTGTTGCAATGACCTTGAGCGTACGGGTCACTAATTCAAATGTAAAATTAGTATTCGATTTTTTGGTTACTTTGTAGTCTAATATCACAAATAAGGATCGAAAATCCAACTACGATAAAAAAATATATTACTCTTCTTATGCATCTTGTACGAATATAGAGATTTCTGGATAGTTCTGTCTGCTCAGGCGCTTCAGTCATAGTTCAAAGAAGGTTTTTTTTTTTCTCTCATAGATTTTTAGCATTGTGTTCTTTGAAACATTGATAGGATAACAAAGAGAGCTTTACAGTGGTATGGACATGTACAAAGATGTCGGAAGACAAGTGGCCTAACCAGGTGTTAGATTGGATGGTACCAGGCAGAAGGAAGAGGGGGAGAAGTAGAAGAACATGGAATGAGGGAATATATGATGCCATGATGAAGAGGGTTGTGGAAGAAGGACAAGGGGAAGTTAGGAATCTCTGGAAAGTAGAATTAAGGGCGAACTGCTGTAAGTGGAAACCCTGTATTAAGTATTAAGGTTTTTGAAACAAAATATAAAATGGAAAACGAAAATGCTACAACAAGAAAGAAAGTATTAAACTTGAAGCAGTACTTTGTGCTGTAGATGTCCTGAGTTTACGAGCCCTGTCAAATTTTCGGGACTTGATGAGTCTTATTTATACGCCCGTCTAACTTTGAATGGAGACGGAAATAAAGAATCGTCTGTAAAGTGACATTTCCCATGAAAGTGAAAGAAGTACGGTTAAGAACATCTGTTGTAATTGTCACGAATCGTCAGATCCAGCGAATGGTAACAGATTACTGTATTATATTATTATTATTATTATTATTATTATTATTATATTATTATTATTATTATTATTATTATTATTATTATCTGAGGATGAAGCTAATTATCAAAGAAAATCACAAATTTCACAAGAACAATGGGGATAATTAACAGTATAATGAAACCATCTTTAGTACAAAAGAAAACAAGACTACGGCTTTATAAGGTTTTCGCAAGATCAGTATTAAGATATGGTAGTGAAGCATGGACAATACGAAGAAGAGATGAAAGCCGAACAACAGCAAATGAGATGCGATTTATGCGTCATACAGCAGGTTATACAAAGTGGGACCATAAAAGAAATGAGAAAATTATGGAAGAGTTGGATGTACAACACATTCTCCATCATATATAATACTACCAGAACAACTGGAAAGCCCATTTTCAGCGAATGTCGTCTCATAAAATTCCAAAAGCCATGCTTCGTTAGTTCACCGCTGTAGGTAACGTGCTGCCTTGTCATGCAGCGGTCCCGGGTTCGATCCCCGGTCGGGGCAGTTTTTCTGGGTGAGGTTTTAATCGGGGTTTTTCCTCACCTGTAAGACAAATGTCACGAAAACCTTAAGGCCCAAACGGTCCTCGAAATTATATGGCCATCCTCATCATCATCATCAAATTTTACCGGTGTGGAAAGCAACAGGAAGTTACCACACCTACAATTCCCTAGTGAAGCTGCAAGCATAGCATGAAAATGCTATGA